>ML677410.1:242236-320198 GCA_007922305.1 Dermatemys mawii
GGAGTCTACCAGCTTAGGTTAAAAACTTTCCCAAGGTACAAATTCCTTCCACACAAAATGTCAACATTGTATATTGAGCATAAAGTGGAATGACTTCATCTGTAATGCAGGTGTTTATGGTCACTCGGGTCTTCAGACTACTGGGGCTATTCTCTGCAGGCAGTGCCTTATGCTTTTCAAACATGTCATAAGGCTGCCACAAGACTTTCCAGTGAACACCCTTCTCTGGGTGACTTGTAACATCCAGGATAAAATTCCACCAACTGAGGGGTGAAGGTGGCCTAGAGGTAGACCCACTATTATATGGTTTCATCAAATCTATTTCAAAGTTGGAGTCTCAGGCTATCAAGCCTTTGTGATTGCTCAGGAATGGACTGAATGGCAAACAATCGCTATATCTGACTGTCTGGCTAAGTGTTGAAGAAGAAGACATGCTGAAAGTGCAGAGAAAAATAGGTCGGGTTCTGCACTGATTGGTTGAAACCTTAACTGCTCCAAGCTTTTCTCTGTGTGTAAGCCCATGAAAAATCTTTAAGAGCTATATAGCTTTGCTATCCCTAAGGTAAACATCTTTTCTGTATGAATGCCTGTTCCAGGGCATTTATACTGTGATGGGTTGGGATCACAGAAACCCCCTTAGAAGTTTCTACCCAATATGCCAAGGCTACTCTTGTCTCTGTTTTCCTGCCCAAACAGCTTGGGACGTCAGTACCCTGCCTGGTTTGAGTCAGACTCGCTAGTCTGCTGCAACACCAGACCCCGATCTGAGCCACATCCCCCAACAGCTATGGGCTTGCCCGGAAAGAGGTTAGGAAGTGTTCTTGTCTCTAGCACTCAGATGCTTAACTCCCAATAGGGTCCAAACCCTGAATAAATCTGTTTTACCCTGTATAAAGCTTATACTGGGCAAACTCATAGATTGTTCGCCCTCTATAACAATGATAGAGAGATATGCACAGCTGTTTCCACCCCCCACCAACACATACTCCAGGTTAATTAATAAGAAAAAAGTAATTTTAATAAAGACAGGAAGTAGGATTTAAGTGGTTCCAAGTAGTAACAGACAGTACAAAGTGAATTACCAAATAAAATAAAATAGAACACGCAGATCTAACACTAATACAGTAAAAACCCTCATCTGTTTCAGTGAATTTCTTCTTTCAGACTAATCTCCCTGTTAGTCTGGGTCCAGTTATCACTCACCCCGCACCCCTGCAGTCACTGTCCTCTGTTCCAGTTTTCTTCAGGTCTCCTTGCGGGGTGGAGAGGCTGTTCCTTGAGCCAGCTGAAGACCAAATGCAGGGGTCTCTCCAGGGTTTATATAGACTTCTTCTTGTGGGTGGAGACCCCCTTCTCCTGCCTATGCAGAATCCAGTAGTAAAATGGAGTTTCAGAGCCACGTGGACCAGTCACATGTCTCTCTAAGATTCAGTTCATGGCCAGCCAGGTCACATTCCTGAGGAAGCTTGGGCGTGGACGGGCATCTACAAAGTTCTGTGTTAGCTTGCTTGGTTTTTGATTGGGCATTTACTGAGAATAGTTTCTTCTCAGACAGTTGCCCAGCTGCTTTCGAAAGTCTACTGACAACTGACGAAGCACAATATTCATAACTTTGAATACAAAACTGACACATACATACAAATAGGATGAATGGATCCAGCAGATCATTACCTTTACATAGATACGTTACATGGCATATGTAGCACACATACATCCATAGGCACCCCCCCATAAAGCCTTATGGCATACACCATCACATATACCTCAACAGGGAGCAGTAGTCTTTGTACCTTTATGGACATACAATGCCCATGTCTACCTCATGGAAATGGAGTCCACTCATCAATTACTTTTCCTGTAACCACTTTCTCAACAAACTATTGAGTTTCACACACAATTGGATGTTTTCATTATTCAGGTATGCCATAGGAGAGGTTGGGGGTGGGAGTTGCAGCTGTACCGTGCTGCCAGTCCCATGGGGAGAGGGACTGTGGGCGGGCATTTCAGATATAATACCTGCTGAGGAGGAGTGGGCGGCAGAAGACTGGAGAACAAGGCTCTTTTGTGTCAGAGTTATGGTACACATACTAGCTGGAAACTAACTCCAATAAACATAACATCATCTGCACTTCGGACTTCTGGTCTTCTGCTTTCTGTGTGATAAGAACCAGGGGAAACGGTGAAAGGAAAGCTCTCTAACACTGTGTCCTACACTGCTATTTTCCCGAACCCCTCTCTGTTTTGTTCCCCAGGGTTCTCCCTACTCACTGAGTTGTGAGCATTTCATTTGCCCCTGGAGCCAGCAGTAGTTGCAGCTCATAATGACACATGAGCTCTTGGCTGGGATTGTCACAGACTTTGAGTATAGTTCTACTCTTAGACATGAATAAAAAAGTTACGCTTTGCACAAAAGGACTGCTCCCGATGTGTATCAGAGTAACAGCCTTTTCAGGTCAAAATAAGAATTTACTACTTTTCACTCCTAGCTTGGTGTATCCAACACATCTAAGAGTATTTGCTTAATTTCTGACTTGCAAATCAGTGGAATTGTGAACTAAGTTCTGACTGGAGACTCTTTAATATGTGAGCTAGAAAGAGCCAGCTTCACTCTACAGTCCCTGGGGGAGCTTGCAGAGCTGAATGTTTGGACCCCTCCATTCATATATAAATTGGGCTGATTTGCTCTGGAATCACTAAGAGACATGGAAGCATGGTCTTAATAAGATCTCCATACACATGTAGTGACAAACTGAGCCGAAAGCACGACTTCAGGAGCAGCCTGTATTTGCACAGATACTTTGCTCAGATGGAGCTGCTTTGCCCATGTGATCAATTCTAGCTGGTTTTGGATTGCAACTTATTTTAGTACTGAGTGATGAAATGTTGCTATCCTTATTGTATCAGTAAAGGGTAGGAGAACTGTCATGATTAAGGGGACCTATGCAATTACAGGCTTCTCCTGTAGTCTTCCCCCCGCACAGTTTGTCACTAGATGTCAGGGAAGAGTTCATTCAAACCCTGCTTATAGATAGTAAATCTGGAACTCCATGATGCCATTTACAGAAAAGCACTTTTCAAATTATAACTGCAGTTTGGAGGTGACCAGCAGAGGATTTTTTTAAAAATTGTTTATGACATTACAATACATATTGTTGCAAAGCTCCAAGTCTGTACTTGTGGGTCCTGCGCTTCCTGGCAGATTTAGGGGCCTCAGAAACTCATCTAGGCCCCAGAGTGACCTCCCTTTCTCAGTATAATTGGCAAGAGTCACCACCTAGTGAGTTACCTTTATCACAGGCCAGTATGGAAGATGGAAAAGAGGGGAGCCCGGGCCCGCCCTCTACTCCGGATTCCAGCCCAGGGACCCTAATAGTATCAGCTAAGATGGCTGACCTTTTAGGCACAAAACACAATACAATTCCCTGGGCTACTTCCCCACAGCAGTCCCCGCTTCTTCAAACTCCACTTCACCCTTACCTCAGGGCCTCCTTCCTTCAGGATGATATGTTGTCCAACACTCAGTCTCACCAACAGCATAACTTCCTTCCACAGCTCCTGACACCCACACCCACCTGACTAACTGGGAGGTTTTTATCTGGTTTCAGCCAGTCCCTGATTGGCTTCAGGTGTCCCAATTAGGCTAGCTGTTTCTACTCCTTTCTAGAAGTTTCTTAATTGGCCCCAGGTGTCTTGACTGGCCTGGAGTAGCCTTTGTTTGGCTATCCAGGGAACAGGGACCTGCACATCCTGAGACTAATGTACCTGCCTTCCAGCACTCTCCTATATCCTTCTGGTCTGACTCCGTCACAATATATATGGTGGAAATATGCTTATAAGTGTGAATATGATGTAACTAGAATATGCTTTATGCAAAAGGTCTCTTGTAAGGTATCATAACAAAGGTTATAACCTACTGAGTATATTCCTCTTATTTGTATAAATGTATCATTCTTGTGTCTAAAGCTAGAAATATGAAATATAACTCTGAGGTCCTTCTCCAGCACAGATCTCCCCTGCTTCCCAGCTGGGCAGCTGATCTCACTTCCCCAAACCCTGCCTCTGTCCATTGTCTTGTCTTCAGGTAAACAGGCTTGTAAACAGGGTCGCCTGGGCCTCTAGCTGGAACTGGTTGGTCGGGTCCCTGGGGATCCTCTCTTCACAGCCCATTGGTCTCCCACCGGCCAGCACTCCTGTGGCCAGGTCACCAGGTCACTGGTTGCTGGGGTCTCCAATCTCCAGGACATTGGCTGGGGTGCCAAGTTCTCTTGATGGTCCTCTGGAACAACAAACTCCCTCTCCCATTGTCTTGTTAAATCAGTAACACCCAGGGAAACTGAGTCCCACCTCCTCTGCATGCAACCCATGGGAAACCCAAGGGAAAAAAAACCCTCATTCCATCCCAAACGGTGGTTTAGAATCTTGATGGCTCCCATTGATTAGGACAAGTGGTTGTAAATGGTTTATTTGTCTGCATGCCTTCTTGTGTACATGTGACATGATACTAGAATCCATCTTAATACTTGTACTTTTCAATTGATGAGGCGGGGTGGGGACAAGCACAGACAAAAGATTCCTGCCTTGAGCCAAAGCTAAAGTATATGTGTGAGGGGAGGGAGAACAGTACAAAAGAGGCTGCCAGTCATGAGAAAATCCCTGTTTATCACCTGCGATGTCTGCTATATCTAACAAAGACTGTACCAGGGGAAAGGACTGGGCCCAGACTAGGAAGGAGTCTAGTCTGTGAAAGGAGCTTATTGGAACATTTTTGAGGGTGAGATAGTACCCATAATCAGTTTCTTAATGTATTAGGCTTAGACATCCATGTTTTTGCTTTATTTTGCTTGGTGACTTACTTTGTTTGGTCTGTTATTACTTGAAACCACTTAAATCCTAATTTTTATGCTTAATAAAATCACTTTTGTTTATCAATAAACCCAGAGTAAGTGATTAATACCAGGGGAACAAACAGCTGTACATATCTCTCTAGCTGTGGTGTAGAGGGTGGATAATTTATGGATTTACCCTGTATGTTTTATACAGAGTAAAATGGATTTATTTGGGGTTTGGATTCCATTGGGAACTGGGTGTCTGGGTGCTGAAGACAGGTAACCTGCTGAACTGTGTTCAGTGAAAGGCTGCAGCTTTGGGTGATGGCCCAGACCCTGGGTCTGTGTTGCAGCAGGCTAGCATGTCTGGCTCAACAAGACAAGGTTCTGGAAGCCCAAGCTGGCAAGGAAAACAGGCTCAGAGGTCATTTAAGCACATCAGGCGATAGTTCCAAGGGGATCTCTGTGACTGAACCTGTTATGTCATTACTGTGTCTTTTTTGCTGCTTTACTGGAGATAGAGAAATCCTAAAAAGGTTTGTTTTGTTTTCTGGTTTTATGTCTTCTTGTATTTCCTTTTGAACTTTCAGGAATGGAAGTCTGACCTGATCTGACCTTTGATGAAGAATTATTGGGAATCTCAGCAGCTGTGTATTGTGAGCGCTCCATTGCAGGGGTGTGTTGTTAGCAAAAATGTTGTTATTCCTAAGTGTTCATTAGGTGATGGAGTTAACTGCATGTGAACAATAATATGCACAAAATAAACAGTTTTAAAGTCTAATTAATTATTCCTTTCCTGCTCAGTTGCTCAACTTTCACTGTCTTTATTCCTGTAATATTATAATTTCTCAAGCTTTCCAGCCATAAAGTCCTCCAGGGGAGTTGAGACCTGAATTTCTAATATTAAAAGCCAAAGCCATTCCCCCTCTAGATATTTTTTCACGAGACTTTCCAGCCTTCTTTATCTGTTAGAAGAAAAGGGTTGGGGGTGGGGGAGAAGAACAAGCCTAATTTTCTCCCCTTTGTAAGTCACCTATAAAGGCAGAGTGAAACTTACAAACACATAGGGCAAAACTGTGCCTTCCTTGCCCTTGGCAGCTGCAGAGGCAAGTAAGGGCTGTAAGGCTGCTCTCCATCATGCTGGCTCTGTGCATGGAGAGATATGCAGGCTCCCTGCTCCCAACCATTTCTTCCTCCTAATGCAGGCAAATAGGGCAGGATGGGAAATGAGCCATTCAGAACAGCTAAAAAGCTGGCATGGAATGGGGATTAACCTGCTACTTGTGTATAACAGAAGATGTTTACATCTTCCCTGGAGCCACAGGGGAACCGGAGAAGGAACTGAGGAGAGTCTCAAAGACACAAATGGCAATGAGGCTCCTAACTCACAGGTGCACTATTTGTGATTTTGAAAAATTTCTCCTGGTGTCTCTGAGTGTCATTGAGTTGCTTCTGCAGTGGCACATCTATGCACTGCCCCTTACTTTGAGCAAGACAGATAATGTCTCAGTTTACCCTTTGTAAATTACAGACAGAGAGGCATGGGGGAGGGGAGACGTAAGGGGCGAGGCAAGTCTGGAGCATTCTGATACAAACACCCTTGATGGCTATGTGATACTCATTGAACAATGTGAACTCTGCTCTCCACTGCACAAATGGTGAACTATTTTAATGACTAAGAAGCTGTTACCGGGTCTCATCTAGCAATATAAAGAGAAAAGTTAGTTGGAATATACAGAAAAGGTTTTGATTACCGAAGGAAATTATATCTCAAACAATAAAAACCCAATCCTAGTTCAAAGACCTATTTGAAACTACTGCTGTGACCTGAAGTAGGGAAATAAATTATTGAAATGAATGTCTGCTAATAATTAGGCCTTGTCTACATTACAAAGTTAACTCACCATCAACCACCTTGTATCAACCTGTCTGTGCATATATCGACACTCAGATTTGTATATGGCTAATTAAAACCCCCCCATTAGAGCAACACAGTAAAACCATCTCCCCAAATGGTGTAGAACCTTGGTAGACTTGATAAGGTTGATGCAGCACAAGTGTATAGACATTGTATTACTGAATTATGTAGTTGACGTTGGCCCTGCTTTGAGCAGGTGATTGGACTAGATGACCTCCTGAGGTTCTTTCCAAACCTGATATTCTAGTATTCTATTACTTGTATTGATCTTAACATACTTCCAGTAGCTGTCCCACAATGCCCTGTTCACCAGGACAGTCACAGCTAGGGTCACTATTGTATATTCCACTGCCCAGGATCAGAGTCCAGAAGCCACACCACCTGTAAACCCCCGCCCTTCCTGCATATTTCTGCAATGTCTTCCTGATTGCCCACCTTGGCACGCATATCTAGCAGCTCACCCTTTTTGTGTGCAACTGTCCAACTGAACATGCCAGCTTCATGCATACAAAGAGGTACTAAATATGCTCCTGCCTGTAGTAATCAAGAAGTATTGGATCTATTGGGCTTGTGGGGAGAGGAGGCTATATAAGCACATCTATGGTAAAATGGATATCTACAAGCAGGTTGCATGGGGGATGAGGGCACAGAGGTGTGACGGGAATCAACAGCAGTGTGGTGTGAAAGTAAAGGAGCTTCGCCAGGGATACCACAAGGTAAGGGAGCACAACAATAGATTTGAAACTAAGCTTACCACTTCTCTGAGGAGCTGCATGTTGTACTTGGCAGAGACTCCCACCAGCACCCCACAGACTACTGGGGACACCTCAGAGGAGCTTGACACAGAGAGCTATGCCAAACAGCAAGGAGCAGAATGACGAAGGGGGAAAGACACAGAGAGGATCTCCAGCCAGGCCACCAGCTAAAGACTCTGCCATAGTCTAGCCAGTACTGCCAGGTGAGCATGGATGAGCCTTGTGAAGGGGACAGAAATGCGGATCAGTGCATATATGCACTTTTCCTTACAATGCTTAAATGTAAAGATGGTGCCAGGTCCATCTATAAGTTAAAAAAGCAAAGGTATTGAGTATTCAGTGTTTTACTTGTATGACAAGAGCTGGAGGTACAACAAACAGAGGTAGAGCTGGTAACTGCTTTTCATGTGCCTGTTCAGTTAGGCTAGAGGGAGGGCATGCAGAGCTCTTCGGTTATGTGTATAGGGATGTCTATTTTATCCTCCTGATGAAACTTTCATCAGGATACTCAAGAGTCCTCTCCCAAAGGTTTCTGGGGATGGCTATCTTATTTCTTCCTCCTCAATAGGACACTTTCTCATGCCACTCTGTGATGAGTTTGGCTGGCACCATTGTAGTAAACAAACTAGTGTTATATGGGCAGCGGTGATTTCAGGACACTAATAGAAGCTGTGCTTTCTGTGCCTTTGTGACCCTAAGGAGTGAGGATTCAGCTAAAATCACCACCGCTTGTGGAAAATAGTGCCAATATATAGTCACATTGCCCTGTACTTATACCCATGGAATAGGGACTGAAGAGTCTCATACAACAGAAAATTCTCCCTCCTCATCACCACTGGCAGGTCATACTCCCCACATCTGCAGTTGGAGAGCAGTGCTGTGAAAAGGGGCTCCAAAGCTGAAGTGTCAATAAGCATGTCTTATTAAAAGTGTTTATGGGAATAAGGGAAGGCCCATTTATCTGTTTTTATCAGCAGATTTGGGACCACTCCATGCCTCCATGTTGTATGAGATCCTGCAAGTCAGTGCTGCATCAGATCATGAACAAAGAGCTTGGAGGTCCAATATGACTGACAGTATGAAGAAAGAGAGAAAGGACAGGAAAAAGACCCAGGAGTCCCAGCAGGATTAGGGGAGGGAAATGGACCAGATATAATGGGTTTTCTCAGGCATTAAACCCAGATGCTGCAGATCATGATTGATCTACAGGTCCAAAAATCCCAGACTCTTCATTTTTTGCAGTCCTTTAGCCATGGTCGCTACTTCCAATCCCATCCCAAAATACCACATGGCATCTTGGGGGTCAGCAATACTCTGACCACTCTGTGTTGGGGGACAACAAGGAAAAACAGTTTCACATTCTCTGACAGGTGAGAACCAGGGCTGATGTATGTGTAGCCACAATGGACTACATTTGTATACTCAAATGGACATAAAGGTTTACTTCCTTTCTCATTTTAAATTTTCATCCTGCTACATTATGTTAAAAGTTGTATAACAGTGTTGTGGGGAGGAAGTTTATTGCCCATTGATTTTTCTGCACTGTTTTTTGACCACTAAATAAAGTAGTCAAAGGAGACAATACTTGCAAATGCACACTAAGCACCACAGAATTCACGGATTCAGGAAAATACGTGGCCATATTTATAAATGCACAGCAAGCACCACATAATTCATAGGTCTAGGAATAACCCAGTCATATTTATAAATGTACAGTAAGCTCTACACAGTTCTGAGCAGAATCTAAAACTTTAGGCCCAGAGAACACTTCTGCATAGAACACTACTATTGCTGATGGCTAAAGTGCTCTTTCAAAGCCTCCTTCAGCTACATAACTCAATGCTGGGTTTTTGCAATAGCCTTGTGTCTTGCTGTTCAAACTCAGCGGACAGCTGTTTTACCTCCACTGTGGTGGCAGCCTTTGCCATGCAGATATTATGCAGACCACAACAATATAACCATTGGTATGTTTTCCTCACTGAGGTGTAATCTAGTGACTAAACACCACCAGTGCCCCTTCAGCCTGCCAATAGAACATTCAGCAGTCATTCTGTACCTCTTGAAACAGAAGTGAACTTTTCCCTGGTGCTGTCAAGGTGAGTAGTGTTGGCTTCATGAGACAAGGATGCAACAGGTAGGCCAGTTCTCCCAAAATCATTATTGGCATTTCCATATGGTCAGTGGTAATCTGCTGGTAAAGAAAGACTGTCCCTGCTTGCAGCTTTCTGAGCAGTTCTGTGTTCTTAAAGATGTGAGCATCTTGCACCTTCCATGACCAGCCCACATTGATGTTGGTGAACCATGGTGATCCACCAGTGGTTGCATAACCATAGAAAGGTAGCCTTTTCTATTGATGTACTCTGTGGCAAGGTGGTTTGGTGCTAAAATAGGGATATACATGCTGTCTATTGCTTCACCGTAGTTCAGGAACTCCATTACTGCAAATCCATCCACTCTGTCCTGCCCATTTCTGAGAGTCACAGTCAGCAGATGATTAACAGCCCTACATACTTGCATGATGACAGCCCCCACTGTGGATTTTCCAACTCCAAAATGATTTCCCAGTGACTGATAGCAATCCAGTGATGCAAGCTTCTAGAGTGGGTGAGCTCAGCCTTGCTCCTACTTCTGGACAGGACTTTGCTATAAATGGAAATTCTGGCCAAAGGAGTGATGACCCAGTCCTCCAGGGAATGTATTCCATAGACTTTGATTTGAACCCACAGTTTATTCTACAACTGATGCAAGCCTGAACCAAGAGATTTGCCATTACTCCATGTAATTGATTTCCTTTAACCATTTCTAACCCACACCTAGATCTTTTTCCTTGTATAATAAACCTTTAGATTTTAGATTCTAAAGGATTGGAAACAGCGTGATTTGTGAGTAAGATCTGATTTGTATATTGACCTGGGTCTGGGGGCCTGATTCTTTGGAATTGGGGAGAACCGTTTTCTTTATTTAGGGTATTGGTTTTCATAACCATTTGTCCCCAGGACAGGTGGCTGCTGGTGGTTATACTGGAAAACTGGAGCGTCTAAGGGAATTGCTTGTGTGACCTGTGGCTAGCTAGTGGGGGGAAACCAAAGTCTTTTCTGTTTGGCTGGTTTGGTTTGCCTTAGTGGTGGAGAAACCCCAGCTTTGGGCTGTAACTGCCCCCTTTGGAAGCAATTTGTCCTGATTTGGCACTCTCGATTGGTCCCACCGGGAACAACACCATCACAGCTTGCCAACACCATTGAGAAGTACCCCTTGAAGTTTATGTACTGAGTGGCAAGGTGGTCCGGTGGCAAGCTAGGGATATGCATTCAGTCTATTGCCCCACCACAGTTAGGGAACCCCATTGCAGCAAAGCCATCCACAACGACTTGCACTTTTCCCAGCATCATTACCCTTGATAGCAGAAGGTTGGTGATTGCATTGTCTACTTGGATCATAGGAGCCTCCACAGTAGATTTGCCCACTCCAAGTTGATTCCGGACTGACTGGTAGCTGTCAGGTGTTGCAAGCTTCATCAGCGCTATCTGTACTTGCTTCTCAACTCTCAGAGATGATCTCATTTTGCTATTTTTGTGCTTCAGAACAGGGGAAAGCAAGTCACAAAGTTCCATAAAAGTGGCCTTATGCATGTGAAAGTTTTGCAGCCATAGGGAATTATCCCATACCTGCAACACTGTGCGGTCCCACCAGTCTCTCCTTGTTTTCTGGGCCCAGAACTGGCGTTCTACGGAGGGTAACCAGATGACAAGAACAAAATATTGGGACACATCAGGGGGCAGTCACAGGCTCATACCCCCCACCCCACTGAGCTATGGGGGAGGAGGGATACAAAGCCTGAGGAAGCTGCGGGTCAGGTACGCATGACCCCTACTCCCACCACAGCCCCACCATGGGCTTGGGATGCAGGGCCCCCACTCTAGGTGCAGCCTGCCACGGGTCAACTCTGGGCGCAGCCCCACCACGGACTGAGGGTACAGGGCCCCTGCTCCGGGTGCAGCCCCACTGCGGGTCGAGAACTCAGGGCCCCAGCTCCTGCCACAGCCCTATTGAGGGCACAGAGCCCCAGCTCCAGGAACAGGGCATTGGCTCCAGGTGCAACCCCGCTGGCTCCAGATGGAGCCCCTCCACAGGTCAGGGGTGCAAAGCCCCAGCTCCAGGCACAGCCCCTCTGCAAGTTGGAGGTGCAGAGCCCTGTCCCCAGCAACAGCCCTGCCGTGATTCAAGAGCTCACAGCTCACACTCCAGCCCTGCTGCAAGCCGTGGGTTGGGGGCACTTGACCTCGGATACTGCCTGCAGCCCGTCCACAAGGCGTGGGCACAGGGCCCCAGCCTCAGCCCTGCAACTTAACTGGGGGATGGTTCCCACCCACTGGGAAGCACCTGGCAGATTTATCTGGCTCCTAAGGTCAGCAGTGGCACTGGCTCCAGCTGCCATTGGCTGGAAGCTGTGGGGGTGGGACTTACTTGGGGGCGTGAGTAGCATGCAGTGCCCACGGTCAGGGGCAGCCAGAGGGGTTTGCGCCCTGTCTGCGCCCGCAGCTTGAATTGGCCACGATAGAGCCAGTGCTTGTGGTAGGTGTAGCACACAGAGACTTCCCTCCATGGCCACCTCTGTGCCTAGGGTCCTGCTGCCTGCCATTTCCTGGGAGCCACCCTAGAGAAGAACTGCTGGGACCCCAGGCGAGCGCCAGCTAGTGTACTCCTCCAGTCCCGAGCCAAAATATTGGGACAAATGGCATCCCAACTGTACATCGATCGGGACATGGGACAAGCAACTAAATATCGGGACATCTGGTCACCCTAGTTCCATGGTATGAACCTGCCCCAATGCCACTATGTGGTCCCAATTGCCATATCCTGTGCTTTCAGGGAAGTCTGTGTCCATGTCTTCATCACTATCATTGTCACTCTGTTGTCGCCTTCTCACCAGCTTCTGCACATAATGCAGGATAATGCACAAGGTGTTTACAATGCTCACAACAGCAGTGGCGGTGATGATCTGAGTGGGCTGCATGCTTGCAGTGCAAAGGTGTTTTCATGGTGTGACAAAGCTCTGTCCTTATCTTTGTAGATCCTGCATTTCCTGGTGGATTTCACTAGCCTCAGAGGCTCACTGTGACCCTCCACGTAGCCCTTCTCTCTCTAGAGACAAGGTCACAGCCTATTGAGCCATTTTCATCATAAGCCAGTGAGGAGAAACTGTCCTTCCTGGCACAGTCTCTGTTGTCTCCCAATCTCAGTGATTAATTAGGGGAGGTAGAAGGCGGGGAGCCCGGGCCTGTCCTCTACTCTGGGCTCCAGCCCAGGGACCCTAAGAGTATCAGCTAAGATGGTGGACCTTTTAGCCACAAAACACAATACAATTCCCTGGGCTACTTCCCCACAGCAGTCCACGCTTCTTCAAACTCCACTTCACCCTTACCTCAGGGCCTCCTTCCTTGTGTATGACATGTTGTCTACCACTCAGTCTCACCAACAGCATAGCTTCATCCCACAGCTCCTGCCATCCACACCCACCTGACTAACTGGGAGATTTTTTACCTGGTTTCAGCCAGTCCCTGATTGGCTTCAGGTGTCTCAATCAGGCTAGCTATTTCTACTGCTTTCTGGAAGGTTCCAGTGGTACCAAGGATTTGTTTAGCCTGAGACTAACATATCTGTTCCTTAGTACTTTCCTATAGCCATCTGGCCTTGTCTCATCACAATGGGTAACCTAGGAAAAAAGGCACGAAACAATTGGCTGCTGTTGCTTTCACGGAGGAAGGGAAAAAGGGAGGGGAGACTGACTACATACCCAAAACCACCCACAACAATGTTTTTGCCCCATCAGGCATTGGGAGCTTAACCCAGAATTCCAATGGGCAGGGGAGACTGTGGGGACAGTGGGGTAGCTACCCACAGTGCACCGCTCCACGAGTCGATGCTAGCAATGGTATTGAGAACACACTCCTTTGACTTAATGTGCTTAGTGGGGGGACACACAATTGACTATATAAATTCGCTTCCTAAAAATGGACTTCAATAAAATCAACGTAATTTCATAGTGTAGACAGTAGGAAAGACATTAGACTTACTGGTCTGTAATTGCCGGGATCACCTCTAGAGCCCTTTTTAAATAATGGCGTTACATTAGCTATCTTCCAGTCATTGGGTACAGAAGCCGATTTAAAGGACAGGTTACAAACCCTAGTTAATAGTTCCGCAATTTCACATTTGGGTTCTTTCAGAACTCTTGGGTGAATGCCCTCTGGTCCCAGTGACTTGTTACAGTTAAGTTTATCCTTTAGTTCCAAAACCTCCTATAGTGACACTTCAATCTGTGACAATTCCTCAGATTTGTCACCTACAAAAGATGGGTCAGGTTTGGAAATCTCCCTAACGTCCTCAGCCGTGAAGACCGAAGCAAAGAATTAATTTAGTTTCTCCGCAATGACTTTATCATCTTTAAGTGCTCCTTTTGTATCTCTATCATCCAGGGGCCATACTGGTTGTTTAGCAGGCTTCCTGCTTCTGACCTATTTGAAAAACATTTTATTATTACCTTTTGAGTTTCTGGCTAGCTGTTCTTCAAATTCCATTTTGGCTTTTCTTATTACATTTTTACACTTAATTTGGCAGTGTTTATGCTCCTCTCTAGTTACCTCAGTAGGATTTGACTTCCACTTTTTAAAAGATGCCTTTTTATCTCTCACTGCTTCTTTTACATGGTTTTTAAGCCACGGTGGCTCTTTTTTAGTTCTTTGACTTTGTTTTTTGATTTGGGGTATACATTTAAGTTGGGCCTCTATTATGGTGCCTTTGAAAAGGGTCCATGCAGCTTGCAGGGATTTCACTTTTGTCACTTTACCTATTCATTTCCGTTTAACTAACCCCCTCATTTTTTCATAATTCGCCTTCCTGAAATTAAATGACACAGTGTTGGGCTGCTGAGGTTTTGTTCCCAGCATGGGAATGTTAAATGTTATTATATTATGATCACTACTCCCAAGCGGTCCTGTTATAGTTACCTCTTGGACCAGCTCTTGCGCTCCACTCAGGAGGGATGTCTTTTTTAAAACTGAGGGATGTCTTTTTTAAAAAGATCATTTGTTTTTTATTTAGAATTATAAACCATTTACATTGTGTTTTTTAAAACCCCCTTTTTAACTTATTAAAAGACACATCCCTTTACATACAGGAATGTTTCAGAAGACACATTTTTATTTATGCAATTAAAAATAAGAAGGGGGCTTTTTAACAATTATAAGTTTAGTAATGAAATGAACCCTTGCTGTATTTAGCACACTTGCCTGTGTTATAATAACAAGAGAATGCAAAAGATCCCCAGGTTTAAACCCTTACAAAGAAAAAGTTTTTTATTGTTTTTAGTAACACACAGGTTATACATGTTTTATTTTGATTACCATTTTTTAATAAAGACAGCTGAAAGCAATGAACACGTTTTTATTTAGCATAAGTGCTGTAATAAAAGGTAAGCCTGATTATAAAGGTTTAAACAACAGGTTTAAACCCGAAGCATTTTTTTTTACCATGTAGTTTTTTACAAAGGGGCTTTAATAAAGGTTAAATTTATTAGAAGCAAGCCCTGTTTAAAAGTTTTTTTCTAGGTTTTAGGTTAGCACTGCTTAATTTTTTAGTAAACCCAATAGGCAGTTAACAGCTGTAATTAGCTACTTTTTAACAATTAAAAGAGAATGCAAAAGAACCCCAGGTTTAAATCCTTACTAAGAAAAAGATTTTTTTAATGCTTTTAGTAACACACAGTGTATACATGCCTTATTTTGATAACCATTTTTTAACGAAGAGAGCTGAAAGCAATAAACACTTCCCCATCCTTTTCCTCCCCTTCCCTTCACCTTCCCTTTTTTAGAGGCCATCTGTGGGGTTTTTTTTAGAGCTATAAACCATTTACATTGAGTTTTTTAAAACCCCCTTTTTTCTAACTTTGCTTTTTAATAAATACAAGTGAAAGTTATATTAAGTTCTGTAAAGAAATAAACACTTTAAAAGACAAACTTATATGAAGACAGAGTCCTTTATTTAAAATCTTACATAGGTGTTTTAATTTAAAAAAATGAGCATGCAGAAAACACCCCAGAGTGAAAACCACAGAACCTTAGTAAGAGTTAGTTTATATTTTTTTTTATTTTGCAATTCAGTGGATTAGGGAGAAGTTTATTTTTATTTTTACTTTTTAACAAATTTATATAAAAGTTATCGTAAGCTTTTATTCTTCTAGGACTTTTAGATTTAAGTATGATATTTTTTGTTGCATTATTAGAATGTTTTTAAATGTTTGCAATCCCTGTACGGAGACACAGGTACAAGCGCCTGTGTTTGTTTTGGGTTTACAAAAATAATACAGCACAGGCTGAGACTGGAGCTTTCTTTACAATTTAAAAACAGATAAGACTAATTAGGCTAGCGCTTTGTGCACAATTGTTTGCCTTAGCAAGGCTGTAAGGGGCACTCCTTTAGCTTGCTTATTTTTTACATAGACTTTTTTTAAAACTTTTGAAATGCTGTTAAAATTTTTAACAATGGTAAGATTGCATTAAAAGATACTTTGTGAATGTTATAACAAGTATTTTATTTCATTTACTGATTGCAGAAGACAAAAACCATTGCTTTGTGACTGCAGGAAGCTTAGAGATAGACTGAAGAATAACCTTACCTTTTTTGACTTTTCCCTCTAACTTTTAACACTTGCTAAATAGGCAGTTTTTTATTATATAAAGGTTTTTAACCTTTAACAGGAAAATACTGACTAACATAACATGAACTTTTTAAAGGACATTTTGTATGCGGAGAGGCCTATTTGAAGCCTTATGAAAAAGCAGTATTAACTGAGCTGTAACAAAACAAGCCCCCTTTTATTACTTTATTTAAGCCCCTAGAGAATATATTTTGTTTTTATAAAACACCTTTATGGTACAACCCTAGATGGTAACCCTAGATGATGTACAACTTTAAATGATGTAAACAGTAGACGAGAGACCTGACACATTGTTGAAATTAGAGGGGCTATGATTAAGTTTTAATGCAGAGGGCCTTGGGCTGGAAAATGAAAAGGGACAGTTGAAGCAGAAGATGGTATGATTTAAGGAGGGTTTGGGGGCTGCTTTGCAGCAGTCCATAGGGAGCCTATAACCCTCATGCACAAGTGTCAGGGGTAGGTGAGGTTGGGGGCCTGTGTTAGAGGAACAGGCCGCTCATATACCACTTGTTGTTGCTAACAAACTGTAACCTGACTTCACGTATACTATGGAGGCAATCTACTGCCCTTTCTGACAAACCCCCGCGCCCCCTTGAGCTTCATAAAAACACGCTTTACACAGTTATTTTTAACTGCCATTTTATTTTACATTACAACCTATTTTGTTTTCAAAACAACCTTTAACTGTTGGTGTTTTTTCTTAGCAAGGTTTTGTAATTTGCTGAACAAAGGAGATGTTCAACATTTAGCATTAAACATTTATCTGTCGGTTTGATGATTTCAGCTATTTGGGTTTTTGGCCTCTGTTACTTTGTCTACCAATTCTGCCCCTAGAACTAAATCAGGCCTGCACAACTCAGAAAGCAGCGAGGGCCATATTACTGCAAAAAAACCAGCTGCGGGCTGAAAAGCCCCACCCCCGCCCCGCCCCCATCCGCTTCCCCCCACCCCACCGCTTGGCTTGCCCCACCCCTACTCACCCCCCGCAGGCCGCACAGTGAGCCCCTGCGGGCCGCATGTGGCCCCGGGCCTCATGTTGTGCAGGCCTGAGCTAAATGTTCTTGGGTTAAACAGAGGCACTGCAGCGCCTAGCCCAACGTGATGACGATATTTAACACACTCTTCATACACAGACTACCGCTAATTTCTTTAATTTTACAGTTTACATTATCTAAAGACCAGTACACGCAGGTGTGATGCCTCTGCCCATGAGCATCTATGGCACATCTAGGACAATCCTCATTTTGCTTCTCTCTCAGGCAGTGCTTGATGACCCCGTGCACAGACGCTCACACAATTGCGCGCATTGCGGTTTTACGGATATGAACTCACACTGACTTAATACCGAATTTTTCCCTCAACTTTAGATAGTACAGGCCTATAGAATAAGCGTTCCCCGCTGTTTCGGTATTTTGTGGAGCATCTGGTTTCAGGTTTGGGCAAAACCAGATCAGGCCCAAACCGCTCGGTTCTTCGGAGCTGTCAGCGTCCAAAACCTCCAAGCCTCTGAAAAGTCATTGCTCAGCAGCTGAAAAATTGACAGTAAGAAATACATGTAAGGCAATTTTGTACTTTTTCATAACATGATTTTAAAACCTTTTACATCATGTATTAAGAGACCCCCCTTTCGCATGCAGCTTTTAAAAACAGCAAACAACAAAAAATACAATATGTCTCTATGCAGGCTTGATTTAAAAGGCTCTAGCCAACCGAGCACCGGTCCCTGCCATACCATCCCTTTGAACGTTCTTACATACAACATACCTGTGCTTCGTCCTCGTACAGGCTTTTGTTTGATTCATCTGGGTTCTTCTGGCCAGGGGTCAGAGTCTCAAGCAAATCATGACCCAGCAGCCTGGTCCCATGTTTCTCCATCATGTTGTTCCTGCGGGTACAGGGGTCGTTAGCCATCCCTGTCTTCCCACTTCCCTCAAACCCTGTTTGCCACATCAGGGTGTTTGTTTCTTCAGACCCCGCAGCAGCGAGCATATAATATTTCTTCTGGCTGTGTTGGCCAGTGCCTTATCGGTGCGGCCATCTTTAATCATCAGATCTCTTGAAACGGAAGCTCCTCCTTACGACAGCCCAAAACTATTGGCTAAAAGTATCATGCAACCTCCCTTCCTAAGTAAGGCAAATGTGCTAAATACAGCAAGGCTTCATTTCATTACTAAATTTATAATTGCCAAAAAGCCCCCTTCTTATTTTTAATTACATAAACAAAAATGTATCTTCAGAAACATTCCTGTATGTAAAGGGATGTGTCTTTTAATAAGTTAAAAAAGGGGGTTTTAAAAAACACAATGTAAATGGTTTATAGTTCTAAATAAAAAACAAATGCTCTTTTTAAAAAAGACATCCCTCAGCTTTCTAATTACCCCCAACTAAAAAAATGTTGTTACTGTAATATATGGTTTATAGATCTAAATAACAAAAGCAAATGGCCTCTTTAAAAAAAATGATTTGGGTTTAACCCTATTTAAACCTTTATAATTAGGCTTACCTTTTATTACAGTCTTTATGCTAAATAAAAAAGTATTTATTGCTTTCAGCTCTCTTTGTTAAAAAGTGAATATCAAAAGAGAACATGTATAACCTAAAATGTTTGCTAAAATGTTTGCTGTTTAACTTATAAATAAAAACCCTACAAGGCTTATTTTATCCTGTTAAAATTTTTATATTATTCTTTTTTTAAAAGTTACAGTTGGCATAAGTTGTAACTAACCTTTGTTTTTTTCCACAATTTACAAACCATATATGTATTAAATAAAACCAAATTAAACAGCCTTTGGTAAACACATTATAAAATTTTTTATAGTCTGTGTTGGTTAGGTAAAACCAAACACAGGCTGCCTCTACAAATTAAACTTTCTTATCTTTAATTACATAAATAAAAATGTGTCTTTTAAAGTGTTTATTAAATAATGTTAAAAAGATTTTTTAAAAAAGCACAATGTAAATGGTTTATAGCTCTAAATAAAAAATAAATGGTCTTCTTAAAAAAGACATCCCTCAGCTTTTTAATTACCAAAAGAAAAATATTGTTACTGTAACATATGGTTTATAAATCTAGATAAGAAAAGGAAATGGCCTCTTTGAAAAAAAATGCTAAAAACGGCCTCTTTGAAATGACCTCTTTGAAAAAAATATACTAAAAACATTAAAAAACATTTTCTTAAGTTTTAAACCTAGGGTTCTTTTGCATACTCTTTTGTTTGTTGAAAAAAGCAGCTCATCACAGCTGTTAGCTGTCTATTGGGCTTACTAAAAAATTAACCACTGCTAACCTAAAACCTAAAAAAAACCTTTTAAACAAGGCTTGTTTCTAATGGGGGGTTTTAAAAAACACAATGTAAATGGTTTATAGCTCTAACCAAAAAAAACCCAACGTCCCTAATAAAAGGGAAGGCGAAAAAAAGGTAAGGAAAAGGAGGGATGGTGCAGGGGGAAAGAGGTAGAAGAGGAGGGTAAAACAAAGGACTGGTTCAAAAAATAAACTCTGTCTTTAATTGGTCCGATGCAAAGGCAGGGATAACAACCCTGAAAGTTTCTAACGTTGTAGTTGTCTCATTTACAAAAAAGACTGGCCAAGGTAAAGAAGATCTTTTTCTCTCTGCAATTTAACTATGTGCTCTTATATTTCTTTGTTCCTTTTCTTAGCCTCCCTTTAGTGAATGCTTTCTTATTATGTGTTTTTTATCTTTTTCCTCTTCTTTCTTTCTTTTAACCTACTAAATAGTTTTTTAGCCAGTTTTTGGCCCTCTGGTTGCTAAACAGGTTTTTGATATTGCTTAATTACCTTTTTATCCTGTTTTTAATGTTTTTAAGCTAGTTTTTGGTTTTGTGCTTTTTAAATTTCTTTCTTTATTCTCTTTTTAGCTAGTTTTTGACTAAACAAGTTTTTAATATTGTTTAATTATGTTTTTCCCCTTTTTATCCAATTTTTATAGCTTTTAGCCAGTTTTTGACCCTGTGCTCAGTAAACAGGCTTTGCCTTTGTTTTTAATGTTCTTAGCTAGTTTTTGGTTTTGTGCTTTTTAAATTTTCTTTTTTGTCCTGTTTTTAGCTAAACAAGTTTTTAATATTGTTTAATTATGTTTTATAGCTTTTAGCCAGTTTTTGACCCTGTGCTTAGTAAACAGGCGTTGTCTTTGTGTTTTATATTGTGTTTCTTTGGTTCAATTTCAGGATGAAATACTGGATTTGGCAATGGTCCTATCTTATTGGCAAAATAAGCGCAAATGGTTCTTCTCTTCTGAACACGTGCTGGTGCACCCAGGGACAAGTCCGGCTTTTGGGCCTCTGTAGGTGTCTTGTAAGAGGTCATGTCTTTGTGTCTCAGCTCCCCATTTTAAAACCCCATGGTTTTATACACAGGACCAAATGCTCATTGGTTAAAGTCTTTCAAATAGTCCATTTCTAAAAGGCTTATGTTTAAAAGCTTGGGATTGGTTCAACATGTGCGTTCTGTGACCTAGCTGCCTGTGATTGGTCCACCAAAAAAAGGCATAGCTCCCTAGGAGCGCTGCCCAAAACAGCTATCATTTCACTACCCACAGACGGTGGGGTAGGATGTTCAGTAACATCAGCTCTCCTTATTCAATAAACCTTACCCAATCTTCTCTCAGTAAATTAAAGTTTCTTTTCTTTAACAACTTCTTTCAAACTAATCCTTCACTCGCAGCTCTCCTTACCCAGCCTTCTCACAACGTATCGAAGCACAACATTTCTCCCATACACCGCTTTCAAAATGGCCGATGGCACAAAACCTCTCTCAAGGTATCAAAGTTTCTTTTCCTTAATAACTTCTTTCAAACTAATGCTTTACACACATCTCTGCTTATCCAATCTTCTCAAAAGGCGTCCCAGCATAACCGTTCCCCCATTCAAGCACACATACACATTTTTCAAAATTGCTGACAGCGCCAAGCTTCGGCGGACCGGAAATGGGGGGCAAATACCTATCAAAATTTGTATGGTGATACCCTTAGCTTGGTTTACTTATCCCTCTCAGGCAGGGAAGACCAGGTAGCATGTAGGTGTCACTGCTGAGAGTTCAAATAGAGAACATCTCCAATTCTCCAGCCAGAGATGAAGGAGGAAGCGAAACTGAACATTTTATTTTAGCTAAGAACATGGGTGCCATTTATGTAAATTTAGCTTGTTGTTTCCTGTCTACACATAAATTGCTCATAGTAATCCCACTTGTTGCACTTTCAGATCTGTTTTAATTTTCCTTCTTGTTTTTGTATATTTCCATATATCCATTCATGCTTTAAAATACATGTGATCATTTATTCTGCTTTCCCTATCTCATGGAGATTGCCTTATTTAAGATAGCAGTAGTGATATACTAAAGAGGGATTGAAATCTAACATGACTGTTTTTGAAGCATACTCCTTAGTATTACACAAGAAATCCATGAAGACACTGGAAAATGTTAACACATACTCTTAGGGGTAACTTGGTGGCAGCATACATGTAGTTTATTGTACTCTCTATTGAAAAATATCCACCAAATTGCACTTTGGGGCTAATCCTCAGTTAGGGATTAGAGGTTGTCACACTATCAACCTAGATTTTTGTTTTATTACCAGAACAGAGTTTCCCAATTTAGAACATTGTCTCCTGATTAATTTTTATATTCCTCCTCCAATTCCTCTTTTCATAGGGACTCCTACTGGGAATTATTCCAGAACTACATAATGCCAATGAAATCTCTTTATCCTTTGATTTTCTGATCACTGGAAGTGATTTTAATGCCAGGTTAGGTAACAGATAAATCCTAACTTGATCTAGCTTTATCCCTTGGCCATGTCTCAGATATCCTAAAAACATTTTTTTGCAATCCATATACAAATTCATGTGAGTTTTTGGGGATTTTATATTTTTTTTCAGTGAGGTGTCATTACACTAAATGGAAGATTAAACAGCTGTTTCCATGGTAATGTAACCTTCCTTCCTGCATTAAACTTTATTTATTTTACATGTAACATTGCAACACTTAGGCTGTCTATTTAAGTGCAAAAAATTCAGCAAATGCCAGATTTCAGTTTGTATGTACAACCTCAACTCTGTTACCTACTGTGTATGCATTTTGATATCACTTTAAAGGATATGATCATATATGATATCAAATAATATAATGTAATCCCATGCAATTCTTTCCACAGGCTTAATTGTATGTGAGACATATCTTGTACTACTCTGATTTAATTCACCTCTCCGCTAATGCTTTCACTAGAGAAAATGAGTTCTGAGAGGTTCTCAGTATGGTCAGTGGAGCTGTGGACACAGAGACCATGAATCTGATGAAGCCTTGGCACTGCGGAGTGGCTTGGATCCAAGGGAGGGAGGTTTGGGCGATGTCATGGTACTGAATACCATACTGAATCTAGATCCTGTGTTTCCATTCTGAGGAGTTATTTGTCTCAGCTCTGTGATTGCTCCCTTCAAAGCTCACTTTTCCACCTTCTTCTGTGCAGTTAAATAGGGCTCCATTGCCCATCACCACCCAGTGTGCTTTGGACACTCCTTTGGAACCAAGCTTTGGGTCTGACCTCATGGCTATCATAGTGTTCTGGGATTCAAGACTGAGTCTCCACAGATTCAGTTTCCAGTAACCAGACCTGTCCTGCAGAGTTAGTTGTTGGAGTCTCAGGACAGAGCCAAGCAGCCCTTCCCAAGTGCCTGGGGCACTCCTGGACTCTTGGTCTACGGTATCCTCCCCATTGTGAGTCGGGTTTAGTGAATGGAGGAGGGGGAATTGATGTAACAGAGTCAAGGACATTTGCCTATTAGACATTCATACCAGTGGGTGGAGAACTGAGTTAACAGACTACTGTAAAACTTGGGAAAATACAGCAACAATGTATCCAAATGAATGATCAGTAAAAATCCCCCAAGGGTTACCCAAGTTGATGCCGTGTTCCTTTTTCCCTTAATAAAGTTTTCCTTGTTCCACACACAGACTCAGTGCTTAAAAGTGGGGATGTATTAAATGTTAATGGAAGATATTTTGTGGTCCCAGAAATTCTGGAGAGGAAGCTTGAGCTGGTGGTGGTAGTCAGTTTTAAGAAGGACACCTAGCTATTTGAACTTGGGCCCTTGTTAACCTGGTTCAGGGGTTAATCATCACATTGGCCTATGTGGACTCTAGCCAGTAGGGGTATGTCTATCCTCAGGTTTAGCAGGACTCATGTCAACTTGACCAGGCTCAAGCATCTACACTGATGATTAACCTTACAATGAGAATTTTCTAACATGAGGCAGTCTACACTTCTGCATGCAGACTCAAGTCAAACCGACCATATCCCAGGCTCCCTTGGACCTTCCTGAAATGTGACCACTCTAGCCCCTTGACCACTGTGCAGTTTGGGGAAACTTAACTGCCAGCCCTGCAGTTTGAAGAGCCTGCCAACTCAGTCTGTTGAGCAGTCTTTTTGGTCTGTGTGCTCTCAGCAGCATGGAGGAGATGACTTTTGAAGAGCTTCTCTTGCTTGTGCTTTCATTCCAGTGTCAGCAAACAGGAAGCACTTCCGTGAGACTCTAGTGGATCAGAAAAGTCTGCCAAAATGTCCTCCGAAGGCACCTGATAGTGCTTATAGAGGAGCAGGAGGAGGCAGAAGAGGAGTACCCAGGCATGGCAGATTAGAACTAGCTGCTGCTGCTCCTTACCCTCGGTATAGCCTCTGATGCTCCCACATAGGCCTCTGATGCAGGGCCACAAGAACATACTGATGGAATCACATTATCATAATCACAAGAACATACTGATGGAATGGACATCAAAAGACCAGCAGTGATTCCAGCACTTTTGCATGAAGAAAGCTACATTTCTGGAGCTTTGTGAGAAGCTTGCCCCAACTCTCCAGTATAAAGACACATGCACGCTGGTCCAGAAGTGGGTTGCTATAGATGGCTACCTCAGATTGCTACAGGTCCATTGCAAACCAGATTAGTGCTGGGAATTCGACTGTGAGTAAAGTGGTGGTGGAGACATCTGAGGAAATCAGGTGTGTGTTTTGCCCTAACATGGCAGGCATAAAAGAAATTCCTAAAGTAATTGTTGGCTTTGAGAGAATGGGGTTTCCAAACTGTGCCGGGGCCATTGATAGGAGTTATGTGCCTATAGTTTACCTCCTCCCCCCCCACCCAGGAATACATGAGTACCTAAATCACAGAGGGTACTATTCCATTGTTATGCAGGCCCTCATGGATCTTAGAGGGCAATTTATTAACATCAACATGGGTTGCACTGGGAAAGTTCATGATGTTATGGTTTTCAACTGATCAGGAATCTACATTCATGGACAGGCTGGGACATTATTTCTACCAACTGACTGTCATAAATGGAGTTACTGTCTCCACCATTATTCTGGGGGACCCTGCACACTTACTTTAGCGTTGGCTTATGAAACCAAACTCTGATTTCAGAGGCCAGGGAAAAGATGATTTAATTATGCTCTTAGCAGATTGAAATCCCGTTGGAGATGTTTACAGATGCATTTGGCTTCCAATGTCACTAATGTTGTCTGCATCACTGTGGCTTTCTTTGCTCTTCAAAATCTCTTGTGAAGCCAGAGGTGAGTCGTTTCTCTCTGAATGGACTTATAACAGCCATTGAATTGGTACACTCAGTCAGAAAGTGCTCCTACCATAGCTGGTCTGGATGCACTCAGGAAACAAAGTCAGGGATGCTTTGTGCTTTTACATTATGGACTTGCATGGGTAACGATGCTGGTTCTGGCAGGACCCAACTGAGAGTGTCAGATCAGGACAAATTGTTTCAGTCAGGGAAGTTACAGCCCAAGGCTGAGGTTCTTCCACCCTGTAAGGCAAACCAAACCAGCCAAACAGAGAAGACTTTGGTTTTACCCCACTGGCTAACCACAAGTCACACGAGCAATTCCCTTAGACCAGGGGTCTCCAAACTTTGAGACGAGGGCCATATTAGATTTTTGAAGGGGCTTTGTGGGCCAAAGCAACTGTGAAAAAATTCAATATATGCAAAATCCCCCCTCCCTTTGCTCCTTTGGCCGCTGCTGCGACACCCCCCAACACTCCTTCGGCCGCTGCCACGGGGGCACTCACCCCTCCGCACATGGGACCACTGGTAGCAGCTCACGTGTGGGGAGGGGGGCGAGGGGGCATGCCTGCTCAGTTGGAGGACTGGACAAATCGAAGCCATGGGCCGGATCCGGCCCCTGGGCCGTAGTTTGAAGACCCCTGCCTTAGACACTCCACTTTCCCATTATCACCACCACTGCCACTCATTATGGGGATGACTGGTTATGAAAAACCAATGCCCCAGTAAAAGAAAAGAGGTTCTCCTGATCCCAAAGGACCAAGCCCCAGACCCTGGTCAATATACGAATCAGATCTTACCCACAAATCATGCTGTTGATAATCCTTTAGAATCTAAAATCTAAAGATTTATTCATAAAAGGAAAAAGATCTAGATGAGAGCTAGAATTGGTTAAATGGAATCAATTACATACAGTAATGGAAAAGTTCTTGGTTCAGTTTTCTAGCAGTGATAGAATAAACTGCAGGTTCAAATCAAGTCTCTGGAGTACATCCACAGCTGGATGGGTCCTTCAGTCCTTTATTGAAAGTTTCAGTTTGTAGCAAAGTTTCTCTGGAGGTAAGAAGCAGGACTGAAGACAAAATGGAGATGAGATATTAGCCTTTTATAGTCTTTTCCAGGTGTAAGAACACCTCTTTGTTCTTACTGTGGAAAATTAAAACAAAGTGGAGTTTGGAGTCACATGGGCAAGTCCCTGCATACCTTGCTGAGTCACAAGGTGTGTCTGCTTTCTCTCAATGGGTCACTTGTATAACTGATGGTCCTTAATGGGCCATCAAGCAGGCTAGGTAGAGCTGACACTTGTCTGTGTGATGGGGTTCAACTCACCACCACTGGCACCTCCTGCTGGTTGCCCTGGGAATTAGCTCTTGACGGCTGCGGAGCGTCCTCCATGCATGGTGTCCAGCCTTTCATTTGCTCTGCTGCCCTGGGATCGGCGTTGCTCCCTGTTCGGCGATTTTCTCCTCTGGTCAGTAGCTTCTACTGCTTCATTATACTGCCCTCCCGCAATGCCCACCACTCAGGTTTCACCCCCTTCGGGGGCAGGTGTTGTTAACAGCAGTTCTCCTGCTTGCATCTGCCTTAATGGCCCACTACATCCCTATCATCTAGCCCCTTTTCTCAGGGGCAGGTTGTGATGTGTTTTGGCCCCTCTCTTTGATGGCCTGGTGCAATGCAATGAGGGACGCAGGCCCACCCACTACTCTGGGTTCTGACCCAGGGATCCTCTAGTGGCAGCCTCCCTCTGCCCTTCTTCTCTCTGCTCTTGTCTGCCTAGATTCCCTGGGTCACTTCCCTTTTTGACCCTATGCACGTTCTTGACCCTTTTTAGCTTGGGCCGCAGCCTGATAGGTAATGGGCTGGAGCTCTGTTCTACTCCCCAAAGCCTGCCTAGCACTGCTCTGTCCAAGGTGCTGCTCCTTATACCAAGATCCAGTTCTTCTGCCTTGCTAGACAGGGAATGACTGACTGCTCCTCTCCTGTGCAGCCTTTATATAGGACCTAGCCCGGCCCTGATTGGCTGCCTCCTCCTCTGCCCTAATTGGCTTTCCCCAGGCCCTTATTGATTGGCTGCTGGTCTGTGCAGCCTCTCTGGCCTGGTTCAGCCACTTTTTCCCACGGGGTGAGGCACCACCCCACCACAGTCTGGAATGTCACCCAGAAGCATAGCATAAGTTTGAGATACAGAGAGTATAGAGTCAATATTCATAACTTTAAATGCAAAAATGATACATGCATACAGATAGCATAATCATACCAACAAACTATAACCTGGTTTTAGACAACTTATACGAGCCCCCTTTACATAAAATTTGGTGCCACTACAGGACCTTGGTTGCAACAATGATCTGTATGGTCCCAGATTATGTCAATAACATCACAGCATGGCCCAATGGAAGAGGGGGAAAAGCACCTATAAAAATATGCTGATGTGGCTTCTGTCTGTGGAGTAAGTGGCTTCTACTGTGGGTTCAACTTGCTGAAGCAGAATAGAAAGTGAGGCCTACTTTGTGCTGTCGGATGGATTGACTTAGCTAAATATATTGGTGGTGCAATCTGGCCTGCTGGTTACAGCTGTCATTGCCATGACCATAATTTGGCCTGTCCCCAGAGGTTCAGGTGAAGATGACTTACCACTTCAAGATGAATTCAGCTTCTAGACACGTACTGTGTTGAAAAAAGTGGAGGTCATGCAATCCATCTCACTGCCCTTGCACTTACTGAAATCATATCCACAAGGAAATTCAAAATAATATTCCAGAGACAGTCCTTCTCCCTTCAGACAGGGTGTCACTTACACTGTCCTCATCAAATACAGTCTTTTCCAACTGGACACTGGGGTGGACATGAAAAACACAAGACTTTCTTCTTCCCTTGTTGCTGTTTTGCCTAGGGCAACTTCTAGCAAAAAGCAGATTTGATGGGCTGTTCAAGAAGCCACCATTGAGCCATATCATCAACTTGCATCTTTCACCACAATATATTAAGGGACAAAATAATTTCACTCCTGCAGTTGGGAGAAACTCTGCAGTGTAGGTAGTGGCAGAAGTATGTGTTCACTCTGCTGTTTTATACCCTCAGTCCATGTGCTTGGAAAACACAAGTCCAAGTATGTCTGGGGGCATTGCTGAGTCTCCACGCAAGGTTGAGCAAATCTCCTGGTGTGGACTCATGCAGGTGAGTCATTGTGCTGTACCTTCTTTTCTGGACAATGGCTACTGATGAGTTGTTTCACACCCCGCCCCGGCATTGGTTACTTCCCTTGCTGTTGTCTCTGGGGAGCTAATATCTGGCTGATTCCCCAATTTACAGCATGTTTTAGTGACAACCATACAACACAATTCTCATAACTTCACATGCATTAATGACATACATATATGGATAGAGAAATGACTTTTAGCAGATTGTAACCTTTCCCCTGATACCTTACAAGGCATGCTTTATATATAATATCACAAGTATATACAGATGAGGAATATGGGGGGTTACAGGGTGTTTCCCCAAAGTACAGAATGTCACAGGGATCACTGGGGATAATCAGCTGAACAGGTGCTTCCAATTCCAGTTAATGAATAAACGCTGCTGTTTTGCCAACACTGTGTGGGTGTCATTGCAAATGCTTGTCCTCTCTGCTTAATCCCAGCAGAGTGGACAAGACTCCATCAGGAGTCTGTCCCTGCTGGACTCTGAACAGAGCTGACAGTGTGAATCATGAGTGTTGAAGGCTTCAGTGACCCAGTCTAACAAGACAGTGAAGCGATGTGTCTTAACCTGGAAGAGGAATGAGACTGCTTGGGGGTCTGAAACACTGAAGGGGTTCCTGCTAGGGAGTGTTCCAAAACTGGGGCCATAGGATTGATCATGTGGATCTATGGCACCCATCTGCAGAATTCTAGAACCCAGGTCCTGAGCACTCGCTGACCTAAGTCAGCCTGATTTGTGTGTAAACTGAAGGCAGGCTTGGGCTCAAATCTGTGCCACTGTATAATGGATATAGTGTGCTGTGTGAAAAGATCCACTATTTTCTCCCCATGAAGGTACTTATACACTGTAATCAAGTCATCTGTTTCTTCTTTCTTACAAACTAAACAGATTGAGTCTCTCACTATAAAGCATTTTCTCAGTCTTTGAATATTTTTCTTCTTACTCTTTACTGCACCCTCTTTGTTTTTTCAACATCCTTTAAAATAATCTGGACAGTAGAACTGCATGCAGTATGCTAATATAGGTTTTACTAGTGCCATATATTGCATTTCATAACTTTTAAAATATATTCATTGCTGCCTATTTTCCCTTTTTTTCATTTGTTATATGTTGCTTTTTCATTTCTAACTGCTGCTTTCAATTTGCCATGGAACCAAGAATAAAGGCTTTTTGGCCATCTAATAAACGTTCCTTAAAGTACTTCCAATTTTCTTTCATGTTCTTCTCTCTACATTTTTTCTCACAAAAGCTGAGAATTCATAATTTTGCTCAACCTTGGGAAATTAGCCTTTTTGAAGCACCGAGTTTATATATTACTGATTGAGGCTTTTCTCAGTTTACCCATACTGAATGTCATCAGGTCATGATCACTGGTCCCCAGGCAAGCACCAACTTCCAGTCCAGTGATCATTATCTAATATAATTATAGCCCAGAGTAAATCATGATTTCAAAGACTGCATGGAAATTGTGAAATTAGCTTAATGCTGTGATTTTTCAAATAGAGAGGAAGCAGAAACCCCACTTCTCCTCTCCATTGACACTCACTGCTTGAGGAGAGGGGGTATTAGTGGGCCTGTCCTATCCCGGGAAGTAGGGACAGGGCTGCCAGCTCAGGAGGGCATGTCTTAATGGTGCCAGCTGGCCTGGCCTAGCCTGGTCCAGGGCAGGGACTGGGGTTCAGTCACTCTGCGCTCCACTGTGGCCTAGACCTCTGCTTTCGGTCTGGTCAGCATGATCAGGGTGGTGGTGCAGACAACATGGTGATGAGAAGCCCCAGCAAGGCCCAGCACAGGCCAGGCCTGAAGGAGACCTTGCAGTGCCAGCTGGCAAGGAGCTGAGACCAGGATTCATGCCCCCCAATCTTAGCCACCATTACCACCACTTTGACCATGAGCAGGTGTGGAGGGCCCTGCCCTGGGGAGGGATTGGGTATGGGAGGCCCTGCCCCAAGCTGGGGTATTGGGTATGTAGGGGCCCTTGTTTTTGTTGGTGTTGGGGGTGAGGGGTCCCTGCCCAGGAGGGTATTGGGGAGTGGTAGGGAGATCTACCCTGGGGAGAAATACTAGGCTCTGAAGGGGAACTCTGCCAAGGCAGGGCGAATTGGGGTATCAGAAATACTGCGGACATCCGGGGGCCTTAGACCAGTGTGGGGATTGGGATCTGTGAGGGGGGTACATGACCCCAATAGGGGGATTGGATTGAGGGGACCCTTATCTGTTAGGGGGCTTTGGAGGCGTGAGGAGCCTTGGCCCTGTGTCAGGGATCAGGGATTGAGGGGGCCTTGCCCAAGCAGCAAGATTGGGACTGGGGGTGGGGGTGGGGGGTTATCTAGGTTGAGGGACTGGGATGTTGCGGAGAGGGTCCTGCCCCAGCAGGAGAATCATGATGTGATGAGATGTTCCTTGGCTTGCGGAGAGATTGGTGTGTGAGGCACTGTGTCTTGGCAAGGGTATTGGGCTGTGAAGTGGCCCTGCTGTGGCAGGAGGGATTGGGTTTGAGGGACCCTGCCCTGGCAGAGGTATTGAGGGGTGAGAGGGAGCCCTGACCCAGTGTTGTGGGGATCAGGGTGTGAGGAGGAGTGTGAGGGGTTATGTCCCAGCATGGGGGATCATGGTGTGAGGGAAGTGCTGCTGGGGGCTTGGGTTGTGAGGTGGGCCGTGTCCTGGTGGTGGGATTGGGGTGTGAGAGGGGCCTGCCCTGGCAGGAGGTCATGGCATTAGGTGGGCCCTGCCCAGGTGGAGGGCTTGAGGTGGGGGCTATCCCAGTGGAGAGAATGGGGTGGGGTGAGATTCTGCAGCACAGGCTAGCAAAGAGTTGAAACTGGGATCCATCTCCCGATCCCAATCACCTTGCTGGGTCAGAGCTCCTTCACATACCTGCTCATGCTCTTTGTCAGTGCCACCCCATTGTCCCTGCTGGCTGGACAGGAAGGTGCAGCAGCAGTCTGGCCTGGAGCTCAGTGTGAAGCAAACCAAGTCCTAATTCCTGCCCCAGACAAGGCTGGGCCTTGATGGTGGTTCCATGCAGTGAGATTCCCCCCACCTCCACCCACTGTCTTCCTACTCCCCTGAACTGGCAGATTAATACTGTTGCCCCCAGATGGCACAGTGGTAGTGACCAGCCTCCTCATGAGGAGCCAAAGCCTCAGCAGGATGGCAGAAATGGAAATCCCTGCTTCCATCACCCAACTGTTGGAAAACTTGAAGCAGTTCAAGCAGGGGACTTAGCAGATGTAGACATTTTCCCTGGGAAATTCAAACACTCAGGACACTGCTGTGAATTTTAAAAAAAGTCTGTGATTTTCTCAGAGCCTTAATCATAATGACATTCAAAATAGTTATATGGCATTGGATGTAATCTCTTTTGTGTTAGAAAATGATCTATAATGGTTACAAACAATTATGATACAGGAGGGCCAAGGAGCAGTGGTAGAGTGGTCCTTTTGAGCGCTAGGACATGGGCAGGTGCTAGCTTGCCCATTGCTAAAAGCTCCTCCCACAGCCTAGGGAGGAGCTGCTGATCCAAGAACCCAACCAAATTCGAAGGACAACAAAGGCAATAACTGGAACAGGCGTCAGAGTCAAATGGTCAAAACTAGGTAACTAGAAGGGGACAATGAGCAGAGAACCCTGGGCAGCGTCCCTTGCTCCTCCAAGGCATTGAGAGAGCTGGTGGATGCTGCCCAGAGGAACTCTGCTCGGCTACAAGAACAGATAAAAGAATAAAAAACAGCCCCATAGTTGCAGGGGACCCCCCGCCAATCTCCTTTCCCTGGTGTTACAAATGGCAACCTTGGCCATGGCTATGAAGGGGTAAATGAGGCAGTCCTGCATAGTCCTGATCTTAAACACACACACAAAAAAAAGCTTACAAGAAGTGGAAGATTGGACAAATGACCAGGGAGGAATATAAAAACATTGCTCAGGGATGCAGGAGTGAAATCAGGAAAGCTAAATCACACTTGGAGTTGCAGCTAGCAAGGGATGTTAAGTATAACAAGAAAGGTTTCTTCAGATATGTTAGCAACAAGAAGAAAGTCAAGGAACGTGTGGGCCCCTTACTGAATGAGGGAGGCAATCTAGTGACAGACGATGTGGAAAAAGCAAATGTACTCAGTGCTTTTTTTGCCTCTATCTTTACAAACAAGGTCAGCTCCCAGGTTACTGCACTGGGCAGCACAGCATGGGGAGGAGGTGACCAGCCCTCGGTGGAGAAAGAAGTGGTTCAGGACTTTTTAGAAAAGATGGACGATCACAAGTCCATGGGGCTGGATGCGCTGCATCTGAGGATGCTAAAGGAGTTGGCGGAGATGACTGCAGAGCCATTGGCCATTATCTTTGAAAACTCATGGTGCTCGGGGGACATCCTGGATGACTGTAAAAAGGCTAATGCAGTGCCCATCTTTAAAAAAGGGAAGAAGGAAGATCCGGGGAACTACAGGCCAGTCAGCCTCACCTCAGTCCCTGGAAAAATCATGGAGCAGGTCCTCAAAGAATTAGTTCTGAAGTACTTAGAGGAAAGGAAATGATCAGGAACAGTCAGCATGGATTCCCCAAGAGTAAGTCATGCCTGACTAACCTAATTGCCTTCTATGATGAGATAACTGGCTCTGTGGATGAGGGGAAAGCAGTGGATGTATTATTCCTTGACTTTAGCAAAGCTTTTGGTACAGTCTCCCACAGTATTCTTGCCAGCAAGTTAAAGAAGTATGGGTTGGATGAATGGACCATAAGGTGGATAGAAAGCTGGCTGGATCATCGGGCTCAACGGGTAGTGATCAATGGCTCCATGTCTGGTTGGTAGCCGGTATCAAGTGGAATGCCCCAGGGTCAACCCTGGGGCCGGTTTTATCAATATCTTTATCAAAGATCTGGAGGATGGCATACACTGCACCCTCAGCAAGTTTGCAGATGACACTAAACTGGGAGGAGTGGTAGATATGCTGGAGGGTAGGGACAGGATACAGAGGGACCTAGACAAATTAGAAGATTGGGCCAAAATAAATTTAATGAAGTTCAACAAGGACAAGTGTGGACTCCTGCACTTAAGATGGAAGAATCCCATTCACTGCTACAGACTAGGGAGAGAATGCCTAGGCAGCAGTTCTGCAGAAAAGGACCTAGGGGTTACAGTGGACAAGAAGCTGGATATGAGTCAATGGTGTGCCCTTGTTGCCAAGAAGGCTAATGGCATTTTCAGCTGTATAAGTAGGGGCATTGCCAGTAGATCGAGGGACGTGATCGTTCCCCTCTGTTTGGCATTGGTGAGGCCTCATCTGGAGTACTGTGTCCAGTTTAGGGGCCCACATTACAAGAAGGATGTGGAAAAATTGGAAAGAGTCCAGAGGAGGGCAACAAAAATGATTAGGATTCTGGAGCACATGACTTATGAGGAGAGGCTGAGAGAACTGGGATTGTTTAGTTTACAGAAAAGAAGACTGAGGGGAGATTTGATAGCTGCTTTCAAAAACCTGAAAGGGGGTTCCAAAGAGGATGGATCTAGACTGTTCTCAGTGGTACCAGATGACAGAACAAGGAGTAATCTCAAATTGCAGTGGGGATGGTTTAGGTTGGATATTAAGAAAAACATTTTCACTAGGAGGGTGGTGAAGCACTGGAATGGGTTACCTAGGGAGGTGGTGGAATCTCCTTCCTTAGAGGTTTTTAAGGCCAGGCTTGACAAAGCCCTGTCTAGGATGATTTAGTTGGGGTTGGTCCTGCTTTGAGCGGGGGGTTGGACTAGAGGACCTCCTGAGGTCCGTTCTAACCCTGATATTCTATGATTCTATGATTCTATGACTTCATGGGGCCTTAGATTGGGTGTGCATAAATAAATAAGTGCGGGGAAAAGTGCAGCCAGAACCTTAATAAGAGGTTCTGGAAGAGCCGGAAGAGGGGCTGCAGCCTGGCACACTGAAGATACGCATATGCCAGGGTCTCCTTCATGTCACAGAAGGGACAACTGTCAGGAACAGAGGTGAACCGGGTCAAGTAAATGCCCATGCTCATGGCTCTGTGGAGGAGCCACCAGCTGGTACCCCCAACAGGCCAAGGGACTAAGGTGGAATAAAAACTAGCCCACCAGGGTTTCTGACCCTCCACTGCTGGTAAAAGGTCCTGCCACTTGGTATCTGGATGGGACACAAGGGTGGGGTAATGAAGCATGTGCAGCATGAGCGTGTATAGATGGTCCCTTGGCTCAGTTTTTGAAAAAAACTGGCGTATGCTGCTAGGACCAGCTGCACCTCTGGCTCATGTAGCACCAATCCCGTCAACCTCTTATGAAGGAGAGAAAGGAAGGGCTTGATGGCCTAAGTGTACAGATGACCTGACAGCGAACAGCCTTGATGCACTCCTTGCCTGAAGCTGACTGGTGCAGTCAGGGTATGGTAGAGTGGTCCTTTTGAGCACTGGGACATTTGCGAGTGCTAGCTTGCCCACTACTGAAAGCCTCTCCCCCAGCCAAGGGTGGGGCTACTAAACGTAGAACCCAACTGAATTCGCGGGACAACAAATGCAAACCAGGAGGGGACACCAAGCAGAGAACCCCAGACAATGCCCATTGCTCCTTGAAGAGGGGAAATATATAACCATAGGCTAATTAAGGCGTGGTTTCTTATAGACTAGGGAGGATTAATTGGAGCACCTGTAGTCAATTAAGGCCCTGTCAGGAACCTAATAAATCCTGCTGCTTCAGGCAGTCGGAGTAGGAGGAGGAGGAAGGAGAGGGTACTGGAGCTTGGAGGTATGTTGTGAGATTTGAAAGAACTGAAGTAAGGGAGACCCTGCCCTAGCAGGGTAGGGAGACTCCCTCCCTCAGAGTCTAAGGGTTGAGGGTAACCCCACCCAAGGGGAAAGAGTGTAAGAAACCCACAGGGGTTGAGAGGGGCTGGCACTCAGAGTGAGGAGCAAACCCAAACTGCCTCCCCCCGCTTCCCTCCTCTACCACCTTCTTGGGCCACTAGCGCGGCTCTTGACATCCAAGAGCAGGGGCAAGAGGTGGTGTCTTAGAACTCCCCCTCCAGCAGAAAAGTGCAGGACCATCCATATGAACATCGGCCATCTTGTCACACACTAATGATGTTTTACTGCTGGCTGCATGACACCCACAGTATATGTTTCCCAAACTGAAGCTCCTATAACAACAGGACTTTTTTCTACACATTAAAGTTTGATTCAATGGTCTGTAGCAGATCCCCACCAGTACTCACTCCTTGGCTTTGATAATACATTGATACATATGTATTCAAGATCCTCTGGGTCTGAGTTAGAAGTAACTCTAAAACAGGTGTCTTCTGTGTAAAGTGCTGCCTTACCCCCCCCCCCTTTTACACAGTCTAACCTTCTTCAAAGGTTATAACCAGTGGTTTTAACTTTCAAATCATGTAGCTCATTCCATTAGGTTTAAGTAATGTTAATTATATTAACTTTCTTCTCATCAGTGAGAATTTTTAATTCTTCTTGCCTGTTATTCCCAGCACTTGTATATAAGCAAGTGAAAATTTTCTTCTCTTCATGCTTATCTACATTGCTTCAATTTGTTTGTCACATGTTGAATTTGAGTTTGTACTTTTGCCTTCCTATTAGAGCTAGAGAGTGACAATTCAATTTTGTGACAACTTTTGAGGTCCCCAGATTTGTTTTTGTTCTACATTTGAATGAAAACAAAACCTTTCAAACCTTTTTGTGAAACAGAATTGAGTTGAAATGTCTATCTTGCATCTGAAAAGTTCAGGTCTCTCTGGTCTCTCTCTCTGTGGAAGTAACTAGCTAGTTCACCCCACACTCCAGAAACCTTCTCATTGAAACTGTTGGTGAAATTGCTACAGCTCAATAAATTAGCATATTTTGACAAAATAACATTTTGGCAAAAATATTTTGACCAGCTCTACTTCTTAGCACCCTCCTATTGTTAAATACCCTTCTGGCTGTTCCAGTTAGTCACAACTGATGGGGTTAGCTCTCTTACCTATGAGATGCAGGCCATCTCATTTATAATCCCCCTCTTCCCCTGGACTGTAGCCCAATGTTTCATAAAACCAAAACCTTCAGTTTCACAACAGTCAAGTAGTCAATGGTTCACCGCCAGTATTTTCTGTCTTCTCCCTTCTCTTGCTTGTGGGACCAGAAGGATATCTGAGAATATCGCTTGTACTTTCATAGGAATCATAGAATATCAGGTTTGGAAGGGACCTCAGGAAGTCATCTAATCCAACCTCCTACTACTTTCTTCTTCTGCTTCAGTTCAGTTCCAAGTTTCCTGGAGTATTCTCTAATCTGTGTAGTTAAACATGATGCTGAGTCATTGGTTTGGGGAAGGGGCTGGAATGGGAGCAGGGAAGGAGTGGGAAGAGGCAGGGCAGGGGCAGGGCCTCATGGAAGGGGTGCAGTGGGGAGGGGTTGGGGGCAGCAAGTGGGGGTGTCAGTGATGCGACCCTTGGGCCAATGTGCTAGTCCTCATGTGGTCATTTGAGTTTGAGATCCCTGGCCTCGAGGGTCCTATTGAATCTTTCCACAAGGCCATCTGTTTGTGGATGATATACAGAGCTCCATAGGGCTTGTACATGGAGCAATGAACAGAGACCTTTCATCAACTTTGATACAAAAGGTGTTCCTTGATCAGTCAATATCTTCTTGGGTAGCCCAACCTGGGCAAAGATCTGTACTAGCTCGTTAGCTATTGTTTTTGAAGCTGTGTTGTGTAAGGGGATGGCTTCTGGGTATCAGATAGCATAGTCTAGTATAACAAGCACATGTTGGTGGCCCTGAGCTGTCTTCTCTAGGAGCCCTACCAGATCCATGGCTATGTGTTCAAATGGTATCTCTATTATTGGAAGAGGGGCCCACAATTGCAGGTGAGGGCTATGTAACTGACACTCTGGACAAGAGGTGCAGTATTGCCAGACTTCTTCATGTATTCCAGGTCAGAAGAACCTCTGCAGGATCTGTGCCTGGATTTTCTCTACCCCTAGGTGTCCTCCAAATAGGTGACTGTGGGCAAGGCTCAATATGACTTTTTGATGATTTTGTGGCACCAGATGTTGATGTGTTTCCTGCTCCTGCACCTGCACCATGTGGTACAGGAGATCTTTCTTCACTATAAAGTAAGGTCCTGGACCCCAGGTCTTCCCATCCACGGGTATCCCATCTATTTCAGACACCTCTTTCCTGACGTTATCATATTTGGAGGTCCTCTGGTTGGTCCCTCCCAAAAATTTCTCTCCCGTGACTAACCTGCCCAAGCTCCCAGAGGCCAGTTTCTGCTTCTTCCAATGGCTCATCACCATCATGGCTGGAGCCAGCCTCTGGCTCACCTTCCATGGTGGTAGTTTCTCTGATGGGTACTTGTGTCCATCTGCCTAGTAGGGTGGTCTCCTGGCCTTGGATCAGGATTCAAGTTCCCAAGGTGTTTTTGGTCTTTCAGGTCTTTCAGGGGGCTGAACATTGAGGGTTGACATTCCCCCAGCGATGAGTCGCTGCCCTCAGGGTTCCCAGCTCCCTCCAGCATCTCCAGGGGGAGTAAACTATCAAATCCTGGATAGTCCCTCCCAATTACTAGAGGATATGGGAGTTAAAAACTACACCACTGTCACCTCGGGATGGTGGGGTAATGGCTTATGGACCCATGCACGCAAGTCACTGTTACACCTTTGGCTTGTAGTAGCTGGCTACTTTTTACCAGCGTACCCAATATAAGGGTGATAGCACTCCCAGAGTCCACAAGTGCTGTAGTCTCTGCTCTGTTTATCATCACCGGCCTGGTGTAGTTATGCGGGGCTAATGCGACCCCCTCAAGGAGGCTAAAAGAGCATGGGATCTCCCAATCCCCCAAGTTACATTGCATAGGCTCCTCGATGGTGGGACACTGTGCTGCCCATGCATAACATCTATAATCGCTTCTAATCACTCTCCTATCACGGGGGTTAAGGAGTTTAGTCCCAGGGTTCCCCCCACTCAGGCCAATCCCTTCTTTCTGGGGTCCCCACTGCCTTTCACCCCCCTCCCTTCTTTCCTTGGGGGTTTGTCTGCCAAACTTCCAGGGTTGGGGTTGGGTGCTTACTTTGTAAGTGGCCTTCCTTGGATAGTTGGCTCAATTCCCTGGCTGTCATGCGTCTTTCTACCAGCATGATCATCTCATTGTAGGTGGACAGTTTGTTCTGGCCTACCCATTTTCAGAGATCTGGTGGCAGTCCCCGCATGTAATGGTCCATAACCAGGGTCTCCAAAATCACCAGCCTGCATATATTGGGCTGTAACCACTTTTGCGCAAGGTGTATGAGGTCGAATAGCTGGGACCTCAGGGGTTTGTTCTCCTGGTATTTCTACTCATTGAACCTCTGGGTCCGTATTGCTGCCATTACCCCAATCATGCTAGGATCTCTGCCTTCAGTCAAGTATAGTCAATGGCATCCTTGGCAGGCGAGTCAAAGTAGGCCTCCTGAGTATCTCCACAGAAAAAAGGGGCAAAAATGTTGGCCCATTGCTCCTGGGGCCATGCCTTGTGCTGAACAGTCCTTTCAAATGAGAGGAGATATGCCTCTACTTCATCTTCCAACATTATCTTTGGCAGACAGACTGTTGCCTTCAGAGCTCGCCTCCCATCGGATCCCTGGGCCTGGGTGGTGAGAATCTTCAGCTGGTCTACTACCTCTCATGAGAAGGCACGATCTTGGATTGCCTATCCCATTAATAATTGATTGGTTTCCTGCTGTAACTACACTTGTTGTGCCATTGTCTGAACCCAGGTGTCCTCCTGCTGGGCTGCCATGGCTTGTATCACAGCTCTTACCACCTCCTCCATTGTGGTACAAAACAAACAACCACCCAGCCCCTCCCCCCCCCGCCAGAACCCCAGTGCACTTTTTTAAGCCTCTTTCTTCTACCATGCTGTGAATGATGATCCCACCCTTAACACCAGTTATAACAAAGCTCTGTCCTTGTCTCTGTGTGTCCCTGGCTTTGCCCCATCACAGTATATATGACATAACTGGTATATATTTTATGCTACATATGCCATGTAACATAGCTCTGTAAAGTTTCTGATCTACTGAAGATATTCATCCTATTTGTATGCATATATTGTGTTTGTATGTGAAGTTATGAATGTTGGTTATGTACTTTTTAATTTTAAGTAGCCTCAGTGAAGCAGTTGGTCAGCTTCCTGAGAAAAGACTATTCTCAGCAAGTGCCCAATCAAGAAACACTTAAAGCCAATAATGAAGTTGGAGACACCAATCCACGTCTGAGCTTTACCAGGAATGTGGCCTGGCTGGTAAGAAACTCAGTCCTGCATGGACATGTGATTTGCCCATGTGACTCCAAAACTCTATCTTGAAGCTGACTTCTGGATAGGGGAAACGAGGGGACCACCCACCTGGAAGTCCTTGGAAATCCCTCCATTTTGTCTTCATCTGGCTCAAGAGTTCCTATATAATTGCACACAAATTTAACACTGTAGCTTTTTTCCTCTGGAGACTTGGAATTAAACTCCATTTATGTTCATGGAGAAACTTACGTTTCTCACTTTAAAAAAGTGAGAAACATTGCATCAGTGTATGAGCTGAAAAAGGAACAAGAACTTTCTAGTGCATATGCACTAAAAATAAAAAGCACAGTTCAATGGGGGAGGCCTTCTGATTTAGAGGATCCCCAAAGTGAAAAAGCAGCAAACAATAGCATGAAAGCTAGGAAACAGGAAATTCTGTATGGGAAAGGTCAGAGGTGACTGTTCCTTGAACAAAGGCATCAGATAATTCACATTGCACATGACCACATACTTAGAAACTTTTGCAGCTCTGACTGACTCAGCTTTCTGACATCCTGCTTCTGGCCTGAGCCCTTCGTGTTTGTAAAATGCTTTGTAAGTGCTGCTATTATTAAGATTCTTCCTCATTACCTCAGAAGCTATCTAGGCAGGGAAACACCCCAGAAAATGTGTTTTCAACTTCAAATAATACCAGAAACTCTTAAGAGCATTTTGCTTTTCTGCTAACAAGAGTGAGGCCCCAGGATTTCAGGCACAGAGGGGACTCTGCATGGGGCTCCCTGCCTCCTTATGCAGAAATGAGGGCCAGCCATCTCTGTGGCAGTGGGAAGAGGGGACTGGCTAGCCAGGGCAAGATGTGGGTGGGACTGGGGAGCATGACCCCCCCATTAATGCCCAGCACAAGCAAAAAGGCAAGTTCTTAAGCCTATGGTGAGGCACTGTTGTGAGGTTTTGAAGGAAGGAATTGGGGCAGGGCTGGTGCAACCACTAGGCAAACTAGGTGACTGCCTAGGGCGCCAAGTGGTTGGGGGCACCAACAGCACGCTCAGGGGAGGCGATGGAGCGGAGGTGAGCTGGGACAGGGGGGTGCAGGGAGGGCCGCTCACAGCAAGTAATGGGGGAGAGGAACCACTCCGCATCCCATCTCACCTGTGCTCTGCCTCCTCTCCTGAGCACGCTGCCCCGCTCTAATTCTCCTCCCCTCCCAAGCTTGCCGTGCTAAACAGCTGATTGGCGCTGCAAGTCTGGGAGGCGGGAGAAGTGAAGCAGTGCCAGGGTGCTCAGGGGAGGAGGTGGAGCCGAGGTGAGAGGGAGTGGGGAGCTGCCACGGTGGGTGGGGGTGGGTTCCCCAGGCGGAGGGGGTGGGGTAGGGGCTCCATGGGCAGAGGGGGCTCCCCGCGCAGACTGGGAGGTGGAGAGTTCCCATGGGGAGGTGGGGGCACTACAGGGAGCTGCTGGAGAGCTCCCTGGGCAGGAGAGGTGCCAGGTGGAAGTTTCGCCTACGGCGCAAAATATCCTTCCACTGGCCCTGAACTGGGGTGATATGATCCATGGAGCTCCTGAACTGGAGCCCTGCCCTTTGGCTACTCTTGTGGGTAGAAGGGCCAAAAAGCAGCCAGATTTTCCCCAGAACTGCTCCCAGCTCTGCTGGGCTGAGGCAAGGCCCCTGTCTCTCCTGGAAATCAGTCACCAGGCCTTCCTCCTTCCTAAGTTGCTGTGTCCTCCCCCACACCATGCCATCACAGCTCCTCCTTGAGCTACCATGCCACCACTGTGCCATTCCTCTTCCAAGTCCAGTGAATTCTTCTCCTCTGTGTGCCACCATATTCTCATAATTAAAAGCAACATCTATGAATTTGTGAATTTTTCACTCTGCCAGTTGACTATGCAAGCTGGCACTACAGATAATATCACAGTCAGTGATGCTTTTGCTCACTTGGGCTCATGACACTAGTGGGTTCCTGGCAAGCTGCCTGGGAGACTCCACATAATCCTCAGGACTGAGTTTTAGATGGCTGTTTCCTTCCCCCTCATTGGCTGGCCACAAGGGCCTCATGTCAATATTGTAATGTGTGATTCAGAAGCAATGATTCACCTCTGCTGCTGCTTCTTGAGGACAAGGGCCCAGGTTGGTCTTGCCTGTTGTACCTGCTCCTTGGATCTTCTGGTGAATCAGTGTAGGATTCTCCCCCTGGATTCACTAAGCATTACTCAATGGCATTTGATTGGTAATCTTTATGCAAATAACAGATCCTTATAACTTCTGCAAATGTTATGAGGTGTCTGGAAAAATCCCATTGGACTCATTGATTCTATAAACATTTTGAATTCACTGAGATGGTCATTCCAGCAAACCTGAGATCTCTGGAGTCCAGTCTGATTGAGACCTTGGGGGAAGTTGGCCACAAAGATTTCCAGCAGGAAGCAGCGGCCAGATTGGCCAACAAGATTATGTTATTATCCAATGTGCAAAATTTCCAGTTACAAAATCTATTAATAACTGAAAACTTCAGAGTTGGCCAAAAACAGTGAACTGATATTATCGTTGTCTCTAAGCACCCATTCAGATATACTGGGCAAACAAGCCACCTATATAACTCACACTAGCCTTCATTCTGACCACAAGTTTAGTTCCTGTCTTTTTTCAAACAGGCCTCAGTCTTCCTTTTATTTTCCACTGATGCTAATAGAACCAAAATAACAAATAGAACAGTATCTTAACAAAACTCAAATCTACAGGGACTATTTTCACATTAAAACATCACAATTTTGGTCAGTTGTTAACATATCTACCTATATGGAAAAGATTTCTTACATGGCTAATTAATGTCCCAGAACTTCTCCAAACATGGCACTTAGATCTCCTGTTAGCAAGACTGTGAGAGTTGCCCCTTTTGTTCTTTGTACCACCTGGCTTTTATGATAGCTGGCTGTAACAAGGTGCTGGCCAAGAGGCTCTGAGCCAGCCCCTGTTAGCTCAGCTCCTGCTAGCTCAGCTCCCAGCAAGGGGAGCTAATTGGAGCTGGTAGGGTGTTGCTCTTAGAAGGAAGGGCTTAAGGGAAAGCACCTGTGAGCCTTAAAGGCCAGAAGGATAAAGCTGGCAGGAAGGAAGTATGGAGGGAAACAGGAAAGGGAGGAGTACTGTTGTTCCTTGCTTGCTGCAGGAGCTAGCTGTCCCCTGAGCAGCTAACTAAGTGTACAGAACTGTATATAGGTGGTGGTGGGACCTCACACAGGGAAATAAAAGGGTACTGGTGTTGGCAACAGTGTAGTCTCTGACTCATTTGTGCAACAAGCAGTGAAGGGCTTGTCTACACTGGCCCGATACATGAAGTGGGATGGGACTCAATGATGGGCCTTGATGGATGAGCATTCTCCTGCCTTATTCTACGTGGGGAAGGTGGGGTTACCTCTGCTCACACAATTGCATTGAAACCTACCCTCCAGTGTATCTACCTCTCCCTTCAGCTTAGTATCATCTGCTGAGGGTGCAATTTATCCTGTCATCCAGATCATTAATAAATATGTTGAACAAAACTGGCCCCACGACAGACCCATGGGGCAATCTTCTTAATATCAGCTGCCAACTAGACATCGAGCCATTGATCACTACCCAGTGAGCCTGACACTCTAGCCAGCTTTCTATCCATTTCTATCTATTTAAATGCATTAGGGGAATGAACAAAATCTTGTGATTTTTGCACATTTGAAATGCATAAATTCAAGATCATCTCATGGTCCAGAGTTTTCATAAAACATTGCATGATGAATTCTTGCAGTCCTAGAAAAAGTAGCTGAAATAGTCCAACTCTGAGTTTGCAAATGCAGTTTACATGGGCCTGCAGGTGGGTGCATTTATAGAGCGAACTCTCACAATATAGCCAACAACTTCTGTGCTAGTGAACTGGCTGCTTTTGTAAAGTCAGAATTTCACCCTGCTCAGCTCTCCAGAAAACTGATGTCACTGCAGCAGCTGAAGACTGGACTGGAGCAGTGTTCAGACAGATGGGGACAGACAGTTAGGGCTTTCTGAGTCAGATGTTGAATTCAGTTTCATTCACTAAGTTGTTTCTATAACAGTAAAATGGAAGTCTTTTCTCAAAGCCTGTATCTCCCTGCTCCTTGGAAACAGGCTCGTTAGCTCTGTAGGAAGTTCTCCTTGGTGTAGTGAGATTGGGCATTGGGGTGGTTAACTGGTGAATGACATAAACCTGGTCCCTTTGTGTATTACTGTCTGGGATATAGGAAGCAAGTTCCTGCAGGAGGTCAGAGGAGGGAGGCTCCTGGTGCCAGAGGCTTAAATAAGGACTGGGTCCTGCCCCCTGAGATGTGCTGCCTCCCTTTTTCCAACCCACGTGATTGGGGAAGGGAGGTGCCTCCAGCTGAAGTCCAGGTCTATAGGTGTGCAGGAAGTCTCTCTGGGCAGCCCTCTCCCTACCACACTGCTGCACCATTTTCAGCCTCAGGAGGCTCTTGGTAGGCTTTCTATTTAGTCCTAAATTAATGCAGCATGTGAAGGCTTCCAGGGAGAAATCAAAGCTGGAGTCAAACATTCACAACAGGTAATGGTCCAGAAAGGAATTTAGGCACCTAACTCCCATTGATCAGGCCTTAGGAACCTCCTTCAGCTTAGGATTCTCAGTTGTGATCCCTCTCCTGGAGCTGGGCAGCTAAGCCAGGTCAGATCTTTCCCTTGAAAAAAACAAAACAGAGTGCCCAATACCCCTAGAATAGGCAACAGCCCAGCGGATAGGGCACTCATCTTGGATTTAGGAGACTTATATTTAAATCCCTTCTCTGCTGGATTTGGAGCAGGAACTTGACTTAAGGTCCCTATGCGGCAGATGAGTGCTATGACCAAGAGGCTGGTGGGTATTCTGCAGCGAGGCTCTCTCAGTCTCCCTGTGGGAGCTGTTCTCCCTTGTATAAGTCATTAATTATTAGCCAGAAAGAAAGGAAGAGATGGGTTCTATGGTGCAGTGGACTAGGCATTCCCCTGAGATGTGGAAGAGTCAGGTCCAAGTCCCTGCTCCGAATCAGGCAAAGCGGGCATTCAGACCTGGCTTTTCTGTATCCCATACTAGTGCCCAATCCTAGGACTATTAGGTAGTCTGGACAGACTCACTTTCTACTATGAGGCATGCTCTGAGTGCACCTCCAACGTGGGTCTTGTGGGTGTGATAGGAAGGGGATGAGCAGTATGAGAATACAGTATGAGAATCTCAGGGCTGCAGGCTTTGCTCAGGCAATAGGCATCTTGGTAGCTGGGCATTAAATCTTGGTCTACACTAGCCGTGTATGTGTGTGTTTCGACCTAAGATACACAACTTCAGCTACATGAATAAGGTAGTTGAAATCGGTGCATTTTAGGTCGACTTACCTGGCATCCTCACAGTGGCAGTAGGCTCCCCGTCGATGCTGCTTGCACCTCTTGGAGAGCTGGAATTCCAGAGTCAACAGGGAGCAATTTGGGGATCAATTGATTGTATCTAAACGAGACGCGATAAATCGATCCCTGATAGCTTGATCGCTATCTGCCGAGTCTGTGGATAGTGAAGACATATCCTAAGACTTTGCAGCTCTGTCAGGATTTCTGGCAGCAGCTGAGCAGGAGTATTGAGAATTTTAATTGCATCTAAAGGTTGTATTTAGGCACCTAAAAAGGCATTTGGGTCTCCACAGCCCTTTGTGGGTCTAGCCCTTGAGCTTTAATGGTGTGATGTCTCCCAGCTCTACTATCTTCCTTACTGAATACAGACTATCCTTTGAACTCCCAGCAGGACTTTCTGGTTCCTAGGCACATGCTCTCCCTTCTCACGTCTCCTTCATTCATTCCTTTCACCTGTGGAGGTGAGTTAACCTGGCATAAATGAAGCTGAGCCCTATCTCCCACTGTTAGAAGTGTCTTTTGGAAGTCTGGCAACTCTGCAGGTCCTTTCCGTCACTGTTAGCTATGCTGAAGGGTTTTTTCCCCCCAAGAGATAATGAAAATGTTCTTCCCTTCCATTACCTAGCATGCCTAAGTTCTTAACATGTTTAATTCCACAGTTTTTAAAGAATATCTTAACTGAAACACTCATGAAGCAATGTCCATTTTCTGTTTCACCTTCAAGGGATTTCTATAACGTAAAGAGACTTTATCAAGTTTCCTTCTAGTGGTAAGTGATGAAAAGTCTGTGACTCAGAATGACTCAGGGCTTGATGAATAACAGATAGTCATGACAAGTTTGCAATACTGTTCAGTAGATCCAGGTCCGTCTAGACCTAGCTGTATTCATGGACCACGTGGTCAATTAAAGTTGCCACATCTGGTAGAGTGATATTAATTACACATGCATTACAATGTCTGTTCTGCTCTTCAATATCTGGAAAGAAAAAAATACTCAAAAATGTGTTTAGTCTGAACAATACCTGGGTGAGTTTCATAAGCCAAATATACTGTTCATTTAATCTATCCTGGGTAGACAGTTCATTTTTAGGTCTCTGGAACAGAATAAGTTTGTCCAGATTTGGACACTTTCCCATTTGTACTATTTGACAAAGTTCACTTAAGAGATCATCTTGCTGAGAAGCAATCTTCAGTTATTCAACAATTAATGATAGCAAATCTGCCATGCACAGTGAAACTCTATTTCACACAATAGTTTTCTGCTATAAGATTAGAGATAGTGTCTGGAACTGGAAGATGTGACAACACATTGTCAACATTGCTTTTTTCTTGAAATGCATTCCAAAGTAAAATTATGTGAAGTCACCACCCAAGACACTGAATTCAAAGGTGTAACATGGTAGATATCCTAGCAAGTAACATGAATTAGCCATTAATGTATATGAATTATTACATATAAAATACAAATAAATATATTCTATTTATTTAAGTCCTCAAACACATGTTAAACTATGCCCTACACTCAGACAAGGGCTTTCTGTTAAATTTGAGAATATCCATGGTTGTTAGTGAATGACTGGCAGATATCCCAGATGGAATTGTTTGGGAATTTTCTTTTCTTTTGTAGGTGACAATTCTAAGGAATTGTCACAGACTGAAGTGTCAGAAGAGGTGGTTTTGGAACTACACTGAAACCTCACAATATCGTGACAATTGGGGTCCAAAAATATCGACCGCGGTAAAGGCGGGGTCACGGTATTGCAGGGTTCACCTGTAACACCAAGAGTACAGAAGCTATGCCTATGTCATCTAGGTTGATACCAATGTGAGTATACATCCCCCTCTAGTGGATGGACCATATAAGGAAAGTTAGAGGTCTGCTACTGCCTCTGACCCTCTAATTGAGGCATCAAAGTGGCACCCGCTGCCGCCGTTGGGAGCCACACTTGCCCCGCGTTATAAGGTTTGTGCTATCGCAGGGCGCAGTATTGTGGGGTTCCACTGTAATTGATAATCTTAACTGTAACAAGTCACTGGGACAGATGGCATTCACCCAAGAGGTCTGAAAGAACTCAAATGTGAAATTGCAGAACTATTAACTAAGGTTTGTAACCTGTCCTTTAAATCAGCTTCTGTACCCAATGACTGGAAGACAGCTAATGTAACACCAATATTTAAAAAGGGTCCTAGAGGTGATCTTGGCAATTACAGTCCGGTAAGTCTAATATCTATACTGGGCAAATTAGTTGAAACAATAGTAAGGAATAAAGTGTCAGACACATAGAAGAACATAAATTGTTGGACAAAAATCAGCATGGTTTCTGTAAAGGGAATTCATGTCTTACTAATCTATTAGAGTTCTTTGAAGGGGTCAAACAAACACGTGGACAAGGGGGTTCCAGTGGACATAGAGTACTTAGATTTCCAGAAAGCCTTTGACAAGGTCCCTCACCAAAGGCTCTTATGTAAATTAAGTTCTGATGGGATATGAGGGAAGATCCTTTCATGGATTGAGAACTGGTTAAAAGACAGGGATCAAAGAATAGGAATAAATGGTAAATTTTCAGACTGGAGAGGGGTAACTAGTGGTGTTCCCCAAGGGTCAGTCCTGGGACCAATCCTATTCAATTTATACATAAATGATCTGGAGAAAGGGGTAAACAGTGAGGTGGCAAAGTTTGCAGACAATACTAAACTGCGCATGATAGTTAAGACCAACAAAGACTGTGAAGAACTTCAAAAAAATATCTCAGAAAACTAAGTGACTGGGCAACAAAAGGGCAAATTAAATTTAATGTGGATAAATGTAAAGGAATACACATTGGAAAAAATAACCCCAACTCTGCATACAATATGATGGTGACTAATTTAGGTACAACTAATCAGGAAAAAGATCTTGGAGTCATCGTGAATAGTTCTCTGAAGACGTCCATGCAGTGTGCAGCGGCAGTCAAAAAAGCAAAAAGGATGTTAGGAATCATTTAAAAAGGGATAGAGAATAAGACGGAGAATATCTTATTGCTAGCAATCCATGATGCCTCCAAATCTTGAATACTGTGTACAGAAGTGGTCTCCTCATCTCAAAAAATATATACTGACATTAGAAAAGGTTCAGAGAAGGGCAACTAAATCGATTAGAGGTTTGGAACAGGTCCTATTTGAGGAGAGATTAAAGAGGCTAGGACTTCTTAGCTTGGAAAAGAGGAGACTAAAGGGGGGATATGATAAGGTATATAAAATCATGAGTGGTGTGGAGAAAGTGAATAAGGGAAAATTATTTACTTGTTCCCCTAATATAAGAACTAGGGACCACCAAATAAAATTAATGGGCAGCAGGTTTAAAACAAATAAAAGGAAGTTCTTCACACAGTGCACAGTCAGTCTGTGGAAATCCTTGTCATAGGAGGTTGTGAAGTCTAGGACAGTATCAGGGTTTAAAAGAGAACTGGATAAATTCATGGAGGTTAAGTCCATTAATGGCTATTAGTCAGTGTAGGACTCCCTCGCCCTCCCAATCAGAAGGAGACCCCTCGGGCCGGTCCGAATTGGCCAGGTTCAGGCTCTGTTAGGTGACCAGCAAGTAGCGCAGTCCCTAGATGCAGCTGGGGTCTGGGCTTCCCAGAGCTCAGGTAGCCAGCTGCAAACAGCCTCTAGAGGGTTGGCTGTAGCCTGGGCCTCAGGGCACAGGCAGCCAGCAAACAACAAACAGTCTTTCAGGGCTGGGGCCTGGGCTTCAGGCTCAGGCAGCCAGCAAACAAACAGTCTGTAAGGAGGCTGGCTCTGGCCTGGGCTTCACAGCACAGGCAGCCAACAAACACAGGGTAGAGGCAGCTGACTCAGGGAGTAGGTACCTCTGCCATCCAATCAGCGTCCAGTTCCTCCAGGTACACGGCGGCGGGTACTCCAGGCCAGTCGTCCTCAAGGTCTGGGGTTGGGGTTGGAGAGCAGCTCAGGCTCAAGTCTTCTTCCGGCAGCAGCAGGTCCTGTGGAGCATTTTTCTCCTCCCCTGCTTCTCCCCATTCTGGGCTGCAGGGCCGGCCTTTTATAGTCCCCACCCCTGTACTTCCGGTGAGGGGGACGGGGTAGCCTTGGCTCTGCCCTCTAAGGGGTATTCCCAGCTCCCTCGCACTCCCAATCAGAGGGAGACCACTTGGGCTCACTACAGTGGAGGAAGAGTGTGTTTCCTCCAGCTTGGGCTCCGTTTTCCCAACTGGAGGGCCTCTCCCCTGGGCTGCTGCTGCCGTTGCTGCTCTTGCCACCCTCGCTTCCTGGTGGAGCTCCTTTGCCTTCCCCCACAACACCCACTCCTGCTGCTCCTGCCTGGAGCCACCCCCCTCCACCCCCCGTTTCCCTGCTGCTGCTGCTGCTGACGCTTGGAGCTCCTCCAGACTTCCCTGCTCTGCTGCTGACCAGGTCGAGGTCCTCCCCAGAGAGACTGCTGCTGAGTGGGGGGGCCAGCTGGCCCACCCCCTTCCCCCCCCGCTGCCTCTTGCGGGGAGAGGCCCAGACCCCGCTGCCATCACCACACCATCGAGGGGCCGCTCACCTGGTCAGCTGCCCACTGCTCACTGCCTCCCCGAAGCCGTCGCCGCCGTGGAGGAGGAGGTAGAAAAGGAGGCTGTGGAGGGGGTTTGTAGACTTGGACTGAGTGACTGTGACATCTGCGCTCAAGGGGTGGTGGACCTTTTGTTGTTTGCTGCTGTGGGGAGAGTGGGGGAGAGGCTCAGACCCCTCCCCCTTGTCCATTTGCTCCCCCCCGACCGCCACCGCCACCCCCTCCACCAACCCACCCACCCACCATCCGGAACTGCTCTTCACCCCTTGACGTGGGTGTGGGCTTCCCCCCCACCTCCTTTCAACACCTGGGACTGTGCTCTGCAGTGAGCAGTGTGGACTGAGCTACGCAGGCGCTTGTGGGCGCACACACCCCACCTTGGACTTCCACCACTCCCCCCCAGCTGCGTTTGGCTGGTGGGGGGCCCCCTCCCTGCACCCACTTCCTTGCATGCCCCCAACCATTTTTAGTTAGCTTGTTTGCCCCCTTCCTGTAGCCTGCCCCGCCCATCACCCAGCTTCTAAAAAATTCCCCCTTTCTGTTGGTTTGACCCTCCCATCCCAGCCCTTCGGTGTCTGTTCCTAGCCCCGCCCAAACTTTGTGTTGCACCTGGTTGCCTGCCCCGCACTTCCACCTCCAGACACCATTTTGTGTTTTCTGCCCAGGCCCCTTTACTCCCCTGTCTTTCGTTTTCTCCCTGGTTACAGCTCCCTCAGCTGTGCGCCCATATTTCCCCCATAAGTGCCTGTGCCCCTCCCTTTTAGTTGCCCCCTTTGTTCATTTGTCACTCCTCTGATGATACTGTAGCACCCCCAGCCCAGTGCAGCTGGAGGAGCGGGAATTCCAGCCCCTTCACCTGGTCTCCTTTTTTTGCCCCTGCTAGCACCCTCCTCCGCTGCCCGCAGCCCAGCAGGGAGGAGTGGTTAGCCCCTACCTCTCCATTTTCCAGCAGTCTCCACTAGGCCCTCCTCTCCCGCCTACAGCCTAGTGGGGAGGAGTGGTTGCTTTCCTCGTCCCCCTCCCTCGTCCTCGGGGTGCCCTCCTCCCTTGCCCACAGCCCAGCAGGGAGGAGTGGTTAGCCCCTCCCTCTCCATTTTCCAGCCCCCTCCACCAGACCCTCCTCTCCCGTGTACAGCTTAGCGGGGAGGAGTGGTTCGTCTCTTTCCTTCCCCTGTCCTTATTCATTTCCCCTGGACCCTCCTGCACTGTTTGAAATCTAGGGGGAGGAGTGGTTCCCCCGCCCCCCATTCCATTCTCCCCACTCCGAGACCTCAGAGCGCCCTCTGCTCCTGTCTCCCACTTAGCAGGGCAGGGGGCATAGCCCTTCCCACCCACTCCCCTGCCCCTCCTGTTACCGCCCTCCTCCCCTGTACTCAGTTTAGCGGGGAGGAGCGGTCATCCGCTACCCCCCACCCCTATTGGGCCTCCTCCTGCTTCTCCACCACCATGGAGGGGGACCCTGCCCCGGATCCTGCCCCTGTTGCTACCCCTCCACCTCACCCAATCCCCGCTGACCCAGTGGCCTCCGCTTTGTCACTGCCCCTGCCCGCCCCAGCAGCCACCCTCTCGAGCAGCCCCTGTCCAGTCTCCACCGCTGCTGTGGCCGCCCCTTCCACCGCGAGAAAGGCCGGGGAGAAAAAAGGGTAAGGGCCCCACCCGGAAGACAACACCTCCCGCGGGTGGGACCGCCCCTCCCGCTGTGGCTTTGACATCTGCTGTGGCCCCTCCTTCCCCAGCCATCCCTTCCACCAGCTCTGCGGGCCCTCACGCCCGCAGAGCGTATGCCCAGGTAGCTGCTACCCCACCGCTGGGCGCTGCCGTGCAGCCTGCCCCGACCGCTGCCTCTGCTACCATCTCGGGAGGCCGGGGCCCCTTCCACTCGCTCACCAGGACGCACGACATCCGCTGCCACCTGGTGCCAGCCTCGCACCATGCTGAGACCTACGTGTGAGCGGTGGGGCCCACGGCCATCGTGGCAGCCTCCAAGATGTATGGGAATATAGTGTTCTTCCTGGCATTGGAGGCCGTCGCCCAGGAGGCGGTGGAGAAGGGCATGACGGTGGGGGACATGTTTGTTCCCTTGGAGCCCCTGGAGGACCTGGGCGTACGGGTGGTTCTGACCTCTGTCCCGCCCTGCCTCCCTAATGCTGCCCTATTGCTTGCCCTCTCCACCCTGAGGAAACCCATCTCAGTCATTACCCCTCTCTCCTTGGGCTATAAGGACCCCACCCTCCGCCACGTTCTGTCCTTCCACCGGCAGGTACAGATTCAAGTGCTGCTGGCGGCCCGTGGTGAGGTATCCCTGGAGGGCTCCTTTTTGGTGCCCTACCAGGGGATCCACTACTGGGTGCACTACATGATGGGGGAGGCCCAGTGCTTCCTCTGCCGGGCGACGGGGCACGTCCAGAGGGACTGCCCCCTGGCCCAGCTTGAAGGGGAGCCCAGGACCCCCAGGACCCTGGAGGGTGCCGGCCCTGTCATCGCCGGCGACCCTGTTGGCCCGGTCACCACCGCCACTGCCCCTCCTCCCAAGGAAGTGAGGGCGATGGGGTCCTTATTAGCTGAGAGAGAGGGCCCACCCCAGGGGGAGGTTTCACCTTCCCTTGTTGTTCCTCCCCAAGATCCGGAACCCTCACCCCCTGGCCCTGCCCTTACTGACCGGCCCTCCACCTCCACCTCCACCTTGAAGGGCTGGGTGCTCGTCTGGGGGAAACGCGGTGCCCGCAAATCGCAGGCCCACTCCCTCCCCTCCGATGAGGAGGGAAAGGAGGCCCCCTGAAAGCTGCTGCGGGGGGCTGCTGGTATGACATCCTCCGCCGCGATCCCGGACAGAGCCCAGCAGGAGGAGCCGGCCTCCATGGCCACGGCAGCGGACGGAGGTGACCCCATCCCTCCTGAAAATCCCTCGTGTGAGGGGGCTGCTGCGGGAGCCCACTCGGCCCCTGTACCATCGGCGCCCCTCGCTACCGCTACCACCGACGCCGGGGCAATTACTACCCCGGTGTCTGGCGGGGAGGCTGTTGGGGCCCCACAGCCTACGCTCCCATCCATCTATGATGAGATCGAGGCCCTTGGTCTGACCCCATTTACCCAGGGGGAGGACGACCCCTCGCCAGCGGGCCTCGATCCAGGTGGCATTCTGCTTCTGCCGCTCCCTTCTCCTCCCTGTTCTTCATCCCCAGTTGAGGCCCCCGCTCTGGTCCTTGGGGCACCCCTGACCCTACCCACATGCCCGGTTGCTGGCCGGCACGACGTCGGAGGCCGCCAAGCCCCTCGGGGTGATGGCCGAAGCCATGCGGTTGGGCCTGCGGTCTGTGGGCCCGCCCTCCGTCAATGAGGCTGAGCGGTTGGCCTCCCACTCGGAGGGGTTCCTGCTGCAGTCTCCACCATGCTCGATGCTGTGGCTGTGGGCAACGTATCTGTTGTGTCGCCCGCGCCCAGCGTCAAGGAAGGCCCCCTCCCACTCCCACTCCTCCCACCCCGCGTCACGGTCGAGAGGAGCCACACCCCGGTGTTACCACAGATGTTCCTACCCCCTCCCTTGGCCTGACCCCAGCATTGAACCCCGTTTCTGACCCTGTCCCCTACCCCGAACAAGCCCCATCCACCGACCCTGATCCCGGTTCCCTCCCTACCGCCTCGCCCGGCCCAGTCTCGGCCCCTGCTCCCGACCCAACCCCAGTCTTAGTCCTGACCCTTGCTCCCACCCCCTCCCTTGCTCCCTTGGCATTGTCCGCCCCGAGTCCCTCTACTTCCACTGTCATTGCCACCCCCAAGGTTGTCTCGCTTTCATGCCACGCAGACAATCCTCAGGGGGTGGTTCTCGTGTCTCCCTTCCTTGTGGTACTCAGGCTGCACTACTCCCTCCGCCGCCCCCTTCCGTGCCGGGGATGGAGACGGGCCGCCCAGCGCAATTGTGCCGGGGCCCCGCGTTTGTTTCACCCATCTCTGCGGGCCACGAAGTTGCTTCAGGGGCCCCACCAGAGGGCGGCAGCCGCTTGGCTGCTGTGTCCCCCTCAGCGATGAGGGATGAGCTGTGCTGCTTCTTCCAGGACACCCGTGATTCCAGGGATAAGGTGCAGCTCGCCCTCCAGCGCTGGGGGGACTTCTACCTTGTTCTCCAGGCCGTGAAGGCCCTTTTGGGGGAGGGGGTAGGGGCCAGGAGGCAGAACGTGGTGGCCTTCCGGTGGGCCCGTCATTTCCGCAACTCCCTGCTCACCTTCGGGGTTGAGCACGGGCTGTTGCGGGGCTCGCTGGAAGCCGTCCACTCCTCTGCCCGTGAGGATTCACCCCAGCCCTCGCAATGAAGTTTACAACCTTTGCCACCTTAAACACCTGAGGCTGTAGGGTGGGTCTCCGCAGGAGCCAGGTGCTCTCCTTCCTTCGGGAGGGGGAGTACTCTGTGGTCTTCCTGCAGGAGACCCACACGGCCCCAGCCATCGAGGCTAGGCTGGAGTAGGGGGACGGGGTTTACTTTAGCCACCTCAGCTCCCATTTGGCCAGGGTGTCTACCCTGTTCTCCTCCGGGCTACAGCCTGAGGTGCTGGGGGTCGCCAAGGTCGTGCCGGGCCGCCTTCTGCATGTCCGGGCCCACATGGAGGGCGTCGTCCTTAATCTCATCAACATCTATGCCCTGAACGTGGGCCCGGAACGAGTGCGGTTCTTTTGGCAGGCGGCGGCCTTCCTCGGCACCCTGAAGCCTCACGAGTGCCTGGTCCTGGGCGGGGACTTCAACACCACCTTCGAGGACCAGGACCGCTCAGGACTCGAGAGTTCCCAGAGGGCTGCGGGCGTCCTCAGGGAGATCATCAACCATCACTCCCTGGTAGACGTCTGGCACACCCACCACCCGGACGATCGCGTCACCTACACTTATGTCCGGGTGGGGGAAGACCAGTCCAGCTACTCCCAGATAGACCGCCTCTATTTTTCCCAGTTCCATCTGGTGGGAGCCTGCGCCTCCGGCATCCAGCCGGCCCTGTTCTCGGATCACCATTTGGTGACCGTGACGGCCTCTCTGAATTCGGAGAGGCCGGGGCCGACCTATAGGGCATTTCAACAACAGCCTGCTGGAGGACGCGGGCTTCGTGGCAGCCTTCCAGGACTTCTGGCTGGCCTGGCGGGAGCAGCAGCATTCCTTTCCCTCGGCGAGGCGGTGGTGGGACATGGGGAAGGTGCGCGCCCGGCTCTTCTGCCGTGACTACACCCGGGGCGCCAGCCGGCGGAGGGATGTGGTGATGGAGCAGCTGGAGCGGGAGGTCTTAGAGCTAGAGAGGTGCCTGGCCTCCGGCCCCGAGGACCCACCCCTCCGTGCAGCGTACCGGGAGAAGCGGGAGAAGCTCTGGGCCCTGGAGGACCGCCGGGCCCAGGGCGCGTTCATCTGATCCCGCATCTGTCTCCTTCGGGAGATGGATCGCGGCTCCCGCTTCTTCTACGCCCTGGAGAAAAGGAGGGGGGCCAAAAAGCACGTCACCTGCCTCCTGGCAGAGGACAGCATCCCCCTCATGGATCCAGAGGAGATGCGTGGAAGGACCAAGGCCTTCTACGCCAGCCTTTTCTCCCTGGATCCGACCGATGCCGAAGCCCGCAGGGTGCTCTGGACCCAACTCCCGATGGTCAGCGTGGGCGACCGACACTGGCTGGAGCTGTCTCTCTCTCTGGCCGAGTTCCTGGACACCCTCCATCTCATGCCCACCAAGTCTCCAGGCATGGTCGGGCTGACCGTGGAGATCTACCGCGTGTTCTGGGATGTCCTCGACCCGGACCTCGTCATCATCTGGGCTGAGTCCTTGCAAAGCGGGGTCCTCCTTCTGTCGTGCAGGCGGGCCGTGCTTGTCTTATTGCCGAAGAAGGGGGACCTCCGCGATCTCCAGTATTGGCGCCCCGTCTTGCTCCTCAGCACGGACTACGAGGTCATAGCGAAAGCCCTTTCGCTGCGGCTGAAGTCCGTGCTGGTGGACGTGGTCCATCCTGACCAGACCTACACGGTCCCAGGCTATACCATCTTTGACAACCTATATTTGGTCCAGGACCTTTTAGAGCTAGGGCGTCGGGATGGTCTGTCGTTCGCCCTCCTGTCTCTGCACCAGGAGAAGGCGTTCGACAGGATGGACCATGGGTATCTCCTGGGCACTCTGTGGGCATTTGGCTTTGGTCCCCAGTTTGTGGGTTTTCTCCGGGTGCTGTATGCTGCTGCGGAGTGTTTGGTCAGGCTCAACTGGACCCTGACCGAGCCTGTTAGCTTCGGGCGGGGAGCACAGCAGGGGTGTCCCCTCTCGGGCCAGCTGTACGCTCTGGCGATCGAGCCCTTCCTCTGTCTCCTCCACCGGAGGTTGATGGGGTTGGTGCTCCGAGAGCCGGAGCTGTGGCTGGTCCTGTCGGCATACGCCGACGATGTACTCCTCGTGGTCCAGGACCCAGGCGACCTGGTGCGGGTGGAGGCCTGTGTGACGGTGCTGTTCCTGGTGTGACCCACTGAGAGTGTCAGATCAGGACAAATTGTTTCCAAAAGGGACAATTACAGCCCAAAGCTGGGGTTTCTGTACCCTAAAGGCAAACCAAACCAGCCCAACAGAAAAGACTTTGGTTTCGCCCCACTGGCTAGCCACAAGTCACACAAGCAATTCCCTTAGACACTCTAGCTTCCCAGTATCACCACCAGCAGCCACCTGTCCTGGGGACAAATGGTTATGAAAACCAATACCCCAAATAAAGAAAACGGTTCTCCCCAATTTCAAAGAGTCAGGCCCCAGACCCAGCTCAATATACAAATCAGATCTTACCCACAAATCACGCTGTAGCCAATCCTTTAGAATCTAAAATCTAAAGGTTTATTATACAAGGAAAAAGATATAGGTGCGGGTTAGGAATGGTTAAAGGAAATCAAATACATGCAGTAATGGCTTGCATCAGTTGTAGAATAACTGCAGGTTCAAATCAGAGTCTCTGGAATACATTCCCAGGAGGAATGGGTCATCAATCCTTTGGCCAGACCGCCCCTTTGTAGCAAAGTCCCATCCAGAAGTAGGAGCCAGGCTGGAGACTGGAGATTAAAGACAAAATGGGGATGGGATACTACCCTTTTATATCCTTTCCAGGTGCAGGAATGTTCTTTGTCCTTCGCTGTGGAAACTTACAGCAAAATGGAGTTTGAGTCACTTGGGCAATTCCTACCCTCCTTGCTAAGACACAGGATGTGTCTGCCTTCCCTTAATGGGTCCATTGTATAGCTGGTAGTCCTTAATGGGCCATCAAGCATGGCAAGCAACGCCTAACACCAAGGACTCTGAAATATCCCCAACAGCATAGCACAATATTTGGAAAGACAGACAGTATAGAGTCAATATTCATAACTTCAACTACAAAAATGATACACACATACAGATAGCACACTCATAATCAGCAGATCATAACCTGGTTGTAGACACCTTATATGACCCGCTTTACCTAATATTTGGTGCCCCTACAGGACCCTGGCTGCACCAATGATCTGTATGATCCCAGATAATTTTAATAACGTGATAGCCTGCCAAGCCGTGTACTCAGCAGCCTCCTCACCCGGGTCAACTGGGTCAAGAACTCTGGCCTGGTGGTCAGGGACGGGTGGCAGGTCAGCTCCCTCCCACCCGCTTCAAGCCATTCGGTGGAGCACAGGTCTGCTGCTCTATCTCGGCATTTCTCTCTCCACCAGGTATCCTTCTCTGCCGGAAAACTGGCAGGATTTGGAGGGCAGGGTGGGTGAGCGGGTGCGGAGATGGACGGGACTGCTCCGATGTCTCTTCCTACGCGGGAGGGTGCTGGTGCTGAATCAACTGATCCTGTCCATGCGCTGGCACCGGCTCTACACCCTGAGCCTGGCCCCGGGGATCCTGGCCAGACTCCAGAGGATAGCCCTGGGGTTCTTCTGGCTGGGACTGCACTGGGTCTCTGCAGGGGTCTTGAGTCTCCCCCTGGAGAAAGGAGGACAGGGCCTGGTCTGCTTGTGCAGCCAGGTCCACGTCTTCTGCCTCCAGGCCCTGCAGAGACTCCTTTACGGTGCGGGTAGTCCGGCGTGGAGTACATTGGCGCACGCCTTCCTCCGCCGCCTCCGAGGCTTCGATACGACCAGCAGCTCTTTTTTCTCCACCCAAGGGATCTTCCGCGAGACCTCTCGGAGCTGCTGGTCTTCTACCAGGACCTCCTCTGGGCCTGGAAGCTCTTTAAGGTGACCAGGTCCTTTTGGCCACGGAGGGAGAGGATCTCCTCATGGAGCCCCTGCTACACAATCCCGATTTTCGTGTGCGGGTGGCAGAGCCTCCATCGGTGCGCCGGAGGTTTGTTCTGGCAGAAATCACCAAGCTCGGAGACCTCCTGGACTACGACGGGGGGACTGGGTGGATCCCCGTGCGCTTGCTCAGCGCATGGGGATCTCCACCCTTGTGACCCCTCTGCGCGTATTCCAGGAGGTGTGGAACGCTCTGCCTCCTGTCTTTCTCGATTTCTTGCAGCAGGCCCTGCGAGAGAGTTCTCCCATCCCACCCCTCACCTCGGGCCCTCTGGAGGTAGGACTTCGGCCTCTGCTTCATGAGCCCTCCTGGCCTTTCCACTCCCACACCCCAAGCTGGCTGCATACCTTGCAGCTGGTTTCGTTCCGAACTGCGCCGAGGGACCATCTGTACACGCTCGTGCTCCACACGTTACATCTTCTTACCCTTGCGTCCCGCCCCGATACCAAGTGGCGGGACTATCTGCCACCACTAGAGGGTGAGGAGCCCCGGTGGGCTAGCCTTTACTCCACCTTGGTTCCACGACCCACCAGGGATATTAGTTGGCAGCTCCTTCACAGAGCCGTGAGCACGGGCGTGCACCTGGCGCGGTTTGTCTCCATGCCCGAAGCCTGTCCCTTCTGCGGCATGAGGGAGGACCTGGTGCCTGCCTACCTCGAGTGCGCCAGGCTGCAGCCCCTACTCCGGCTCCTCCAGAACCTCTTACTGAGGTTCTGGCTGCACTTCTCCCCACACCTATTTATTTTTGCACACCCTATTCGTGGCCCCACAAAGTCGCAAGACCTCCTCGTCAACCTCCTCCTGGCTCTAGCTAAGGTTGCCATCTATAACACCAGGAGGAGGATGCAGGATGAGGGGGTACGCTGTGACTGTGGGGCCTAATTCCGGTCCTTCCTGGTTTCATGCATCCGGGCAGAGTTCCACTGGGCAGCGTCCGCTGGCTCCCTTGATGCCTTTAGGGAGCAGTGGGCGCTGTGTGGGGTTCTCTGCTCGGTGTCCCCGTCTGGTACCCTCGTTTTAAACCTTTGACCCTCACTCCCGTCCCTGTTTTTCATTTGTTGTCCCAAGCGATTAGTAGATCCTGGGTCCAGTGCCCCTCCCGCTTGGCTGGGGAGGGGCTTTAGAAGTGGGCAGGCTTCCACCCGCCCACATCCTGGGAATTCAATATCGGTTCACTACACACACACACACCCTCAAGTCCGGCTCCGGGAATCCAGAGTTGGCAGCTTCCTCCACCCCTAACTAGGAGAAAAAGTCCGCGTTGACGTGGTCCTTCCCTGCCCGATGCCGCATTGTGAAAACATACGGCTGCAGCGTCAGGTACCATCGTCTCACTCGGTGGCTTGTGTCTTTGGCTGTTTGCAGCCACCTTAGCGGTGTGTGGTCTGTTACTAATATGAAGGGGCTGCCTGCCAAATAATAACATAGGGCATCCATAGCCCATTTGACGGCCAAGGCTTCCTTCTCCACTACTGCACAGCTTCTCTCTCGGGGGAATAGCTTGTGGCTGATATATACTATATGTACTATAGGGTGTTCCTCAGCCTGTCCTTGAGGTTTTGGAAGACCTCCTGACATTCAGAAGTCCAATGCACACGCCGAGGGCTATCCTTCTGGAGGAGCTCCATCAGCAGAGCTGCAATCGAGGTGAACCCAGGGATGAAACGGCGATAGCATCTCGCAAGCCCCAGGAACTGCCTCACTTGCCTCTTTGTCTTGGGAGCCTCGTAGGCCTGTAGTGCTTGGACCTTCCCTATTAGCGGCTTCATTTGCCCTTGCCCCAGCGTGTGTCCCAAGCAGGTGGACTCTTGCCAACCAATTTTACACTTCTTGGAGTTGGCAGTTAATCCAGCATCCAGCAGAGCCCACAAGACAGTAGCGACCTGGGGAAGGTGATCCTACCAGTGGTGGCTGTAGATCACCACGTTGTCCAGGTAGGCAGCCGTGTAGGCCTTGTGGGGTTGTAGGAAGCGATCCATTAGCCTCTGGAAGGTGGCAAGTGCCCCATGGAATCCGAAAGGCATCCGGGTGAACTGATATAACCCTAAGGGGGTAGCAAAGGCGGTCTTCTCCCGGACGTTCAGGCTGAGGGGGATCTGCCAGTACCCTTTTGTAAGGTCGAGGGTACTGATATACTGCGCATTGCCAAGAGGTCTAACAGCTCATTGATTCGCGGCACGGGGTAAGCGTCAAATTTTGAGATGGTGTCGACCTGCCTAAAGTCAATGCAGAACTTGACGATCCCATCAGGTTTTGGGACCAGGACAATGGGGCTGCGCCAGTCGCTTTGTGATCGCTCAGTCACTCCCAATTCCAGCATAGCCTACACTTCTTTCTTCACGGTTTCCTGCATGCGACACAACAATGGTCTGATGGTCTCTCATATGACCTCTACAGGGTTTGTTATTATTCTATGGTGTACGAGTGTGGTCTGTCTGGGGTCTATGGTAAATGTTTTCGGGAGGGCCTTTACCACCCCTTGGCTTGCTTCTGCTTTTCTTCTTTCAAGGTGGGGCCCAACTGTGGCTCATCCTGGTCTGTGGAAAACGGTGGTTCAGGTCCGAGATCAGGGTCAGCGGGTGTGATCAAGAGTCAAGAGTCCTTCCCTCTCCCGCCAGGCCTTCAGCAAGTTGACGTGGTACTTTTAGGTCTTCTTCTTCCGACCGGGCTGCGACACTTCATAGGTGATTGGCTCCACTTGCTGAACTACTTCATATGGCCCTTGCCACCGTGCCAACAGCTTGGAGTCCTCTGACGGGAGGTGGAGCAAGACCTGGTCCCCGGGTGAAAAAGTCCGCTCGCAGGTGCCCCAGTTATAGGTTGTTTCTTGAGCTTGTTGGGCGTTCCACAGATTTTCTCTGGCAAGGTCCCCAACCCGGGTCAGTCATTCTTGGAGTTGGAGAATGTACTGGAGGATGTTGCATGAGGGGGAAGGCCTCTGCTCCCAGTTTTCCCACATAAGGTCTAGCAGTTCCTTTGGCTGTCTCCCACAGAGCAATTCAAAGGGGGAGAACTTAGTGGACGACTGAGGCACCTCCTGCAGGGCCAGTAACAGAGGGGGGAATCAGCTGATCCCACTGGCGCAGGTCTTTAGGGGGAAACTTCTGCAACATCTGTTTTAGCATGCGATTAAAACGTTCCACTAGTCCATCTGTCTGCGGGTGATAAACGGAAGTCTGAAGTTTTTTTATTCCCAGAAGCTCACAGACTTGGCGCAGGAGCTTGGACGTGAAGTTGGTCCCTTGGTTGGTGAGTATTTCCTGGCGGAGACCTATCCGGGCAAAGACCTTTAGGAGCTAGGTGGTAACCATTTGGGCTGTGATGTTTCAAAGGGGGATGGCTTCCGGGAACCGCGTGGCATAGTCGAGGATTACTAAAATATACTGGAACCCCGCTACACTCTTGGGGAGGGGCCCCACAATATCCATGCCTATCCTTTCGAACGGCGTGTTGATGAGAGGCAATGGCACTAAAGGGACTTTTGGCACCCCCTTTGGAGCAGCCCGTTGGCATTCCAGGCAAGAATCACAGAAGTCCTTGACCTCCTTATGTACCCCGGGCCATTAGAATTGGGCTAAGATCTGGGCTAGGGTTTTCTCGTGGCCCAAGTGGCCCGCAGCCAGAACATCATGGGCCAACTGCAGAACTGCTCGCCGGTGGCTACGAGGAACCACCAGTTGGGTCCGAGCTTCCTCGGTCTGGGAGTCACGGGTGAGTCGATACAGGCAATCCCCCACCAACTCAAAGTGGGGGTACGTAGTTGCCAGGTGAGGCAGATTCAGTGTTCCATTCACCCTGGCCAACTGTTCGTAGGCCCACTTGAGGGAGGGGTCCTCTTGTTGATCCTGACTGAAGTCTGGGCTAAGTACGGAGGCCTCTTCCAGGCCAGGTTCACCTCCTTCCTGGTTGTCTCGGGGCGGCGGATTCACTGACTGGTCATCCCTGTCGAGGTCCCCTGGGGCTTGGTTAGCCTCTGTTACTGGTTCCCCTTCAAGGGCTGTCCCCGTCGGGGTGGTCCCATCGACTGCGGCACGCAGGAGCCCCGTGAAGTCTTCCCAGTCCCGGCCCAGGACGAGCGGGTAGGCCAGCTGTGGGGCAAGGCCTACCATCAGGGTCCAGGTTTTCCCCTGTACGGTCAGGGTCACTGGGGCTCTGAGGTACGCCCGCACACCCCATGGATGCACTGGAGCTGAATGACCCCACATGGCGGTCCAGATGGGGGGACGATGTCCTGGCAGACCAGTGTCTGCCCACAGCCTGAGTCAATAAGTGCCGAAACAGGGGCTCCATTCACTACCACCTGAGTGGTGAGCTTATGAGGGGAGTACGTCCAGGCCCTGGCCTCCCCTGCCCAGACTTGGGCGTAGCTGCAGTCCATCTTTGGGCACTCTCGACAGAGGTGCCCGAAGTGGCCACAGGTGAAGCAGGGCCCCAAGCCGGAGGGTCGGGGCCTGTCTGGGGCTGATGGTCCTGGAGCAGGCGCCTCGGCGGCTGGGGGCCTCCAGTTGGTGGGGATGTCTAGCGGCGGACCCCGTTCTATTAGGGGTCTTTGCCGAGCCAGGCCCAGCTTCCATTCGTCAGTGGGTCTCAGGTTGGGTCGTGGCTCGCTTGGCTGGCCCCGGGTCCTGTCTTCTCGGGACAGGGCTGGCGCAGCAGTGGGATGGCGGAGCCCTGGCCCAACTGGGTCGTCGACCACCAGAAAGTCTTCCATCAGCCCCACCGCCGTGCTCAGGGTAGTCGGTCGGTGACATATAACCCACGTCCATCCTCGGGCGGGCAGGATGCGTAGGAAGTGTTTGAGCACCACCTGCTCGGCTACTTCAGCCTCTGTCTGCTGTTCTGGTTGGAGCCACCTCCAGCATTCCTCTCGCATCTGCTAAGCCACTCAGGGTCTGACTCCAGAAGGATATGTCTTCTCTCACAGGCGCCTCTGGAACATCTCAGGGGTGATCTCTAGGGTGTCAAGAATTGTGGCCTTCAGCTGCTCATAGTTGTGGGGCTCGGCCACCGGTAGTGCCCTATAGGCTGCTTGGGCTGGGCCCGTGAGGTACGGGGCCACCAAAGTAGCCCATTGAGCTGAAGACCACTTGGCTGCGGAGGCGACTCCTTCAAAAGTGAGTAAAAACGTCTCTGGGTTGTCTTCCAGCCCCATCTTAGTCAGGTGCACAGGCACGACTGGATCCGGGGGTCTGCTAGCTCCCTGGGGGTCAGGAGGTCCCAGCTTCGGCCAAAGAGTCACGAGCTGCTGCAAGCACTGTTGTTGTTGCTCACAGGTTTGGGCTCCCAGTTCCCCTGCTGCTGCTGCGCGCCGAGCTGTTGTAGCAGTTGTTGTTGCTGCTGCTGCTGCTGGCTTTCGGCCAGCCACTTGATTAGTCGCTCCACCTCCATCCTCAGTCTCAATGGAGGGGTTCGTTCATGGTTTTGCAGTTGGCTTGCTCCCCTTCTCTCAGGGGAGTGGACGAACCATCCTCTGCTACCATGTGTAGAGCTCCCTCGCACACCCAATCGGAGGGAGACCCCTCGGGCCGGTCCGAACCAGCTGGGTTCAGGCTCTGTTAGGTGACTGGCAAGTAGCACAGTCCCTAGATGCAGCTGGGGCCTGGGCTTCCCAGAGCTCAGGTAGCCAGCAGCAAACAGCCTCTAGAGAGCTGGCTGTAGCCTGGGCCTCAGGGCACAGGCAGCCAGCAAACAACAAACAGTCTTTCAGGGCTGGGGCCTGGGCTTCAGGCTCAGGCAGCCAGCAAACAAACAGCCTTAGGCTGGCTATGGTCTGGGCATGGCACAGGTAGCCAGCAAACAATAAACAGTCCTTCAGGGCTGGGGCCTGGGCTTCAGGCTCAGGCAGCCAGCAAACAGACAGTCTTTAGTGGGCTGCCTATGGCCTGGGTGTGGCACAGGCAGCCAGCAAACAATGAACGGTGTTTAGAGGGCTGGGGCCTGGGCTTCAGGCTCAGGCAGCCAGCAAACAAACAGTCTTGAAGGAGGTTGGCTCTGGCCTGGGCTTCAGGGCACAGGCAGCCAGCAGACACAGGGTAGAGGCGGCTCACTCAGGGAGTGGGTACCTCTGCTGTCCAGTCAGCGTCCAGTTCCTCCAGGTACATGGTGGCGGGTACTCCAGGCCAGTCGTCCTCAGGGTCGGGGGTCAGAGCGCAGCTCGGGCTCGAGTCTCCCAGTGGCAGCAGCAGGTCCTGTGGAGCGTCCTTCTTCTTCCCTGCTTCTCCCCCTTCTGGACTGTAGGGCCGGCCTTTTATAGTCCCGCCCCTGTACTTCTGGCGAGGGGGGAGGGGCGGCCTTGGCTCTGCCCTCCAAGGGGTATTCCCAGCTCCCTCGATCCCAAGAGGGAGACCACTTGGGCTCACTACAGTCAGGATGGATAAGGAATGGTGTCCCTAGCCTCTGTTTGTCAGAGGGTGTTGATGGATGGCAGGAGAGAGATCACTTGATCATTACCTGCTAGATTCACTCACTCTGGGGCACCTGGCATTAGCCACTGTTGATAGACAGGATACTGGGCTGGATGGACCTTTGGTCTGACCCAGTATGGCCATTCTTATGTTCTTATGCCATAACATTTTCCCAGAATCAAGTCTAGCAGAAACTGCTGAGCTGTGCAGGGCCCGGGGAATATTGTCAGTTGCAGGGACAGAGTGCCAGTCTCGGACCACAGCTGTATTCTCTTTGATCTCTTCAGAGTTCCACTCGTCAGTCGACTTTTTGGGCACCATCAAGATATTTGCTCCCCAGTCTGTCCCCTCATACAGTGTCTTGTTAATTCCATTATATAGCATCCACCAACTCCTTGCTCACATTTTTCCTCTTGGTTCACAGAATCCATCATTACTGGTATGACTTGGTAATCTACTTCAGCCTTGTGACACTATCCTTTACCCTATCCAAGATCTTTGTATAAACATGTATCTTCTTGGACAAGTCAACTAGGCCATTCTCTGCCTAACAGGTCTTTGACATCTCTTGCAACATCCTATTTGTCATCCCACACATTATGTTTTCCCCAATTAATCTGTGATTTGAAACACAATAAACAAGCAGCTACCAGCTCTGATTTACAACCATCTCAGTATTATTCTGTCTAGATAGGATAGTGAACAGGCATTAAATACTTGGGAAGCATCATAAATAGTGCTGAAGGATGCTCAAAAGATGTGGAAGCTTATATAGCAGCTGCTGCTGCTGTGTTTTTGGGCTTTTCAGTGGCCCCTGTAGAGACATCCTGACATCAAACTTACCATGAAGCTGCAGATGTACAAAACCAAGGGTTATACCAGCTCTGTTGTATGGGAGTGAGATGTTGGCACTGAGGAAGGCTGAAAACTGGTGGATTAACATTTGCAGTTCTTGTTATCTTCATCAATTGCTCCATAATAAGAGATAGGATAAGATAAGCAAAGAGGATGTTGTAGAGGAACCAAGCACCCACCTCCATCAGCACTGGTTCGGGTTTGGTAGTTTCTTAATGTTTTAGAATAGAAAAACAACAAAGGCATTTATCAAGAATGCTGCTATATGGCAGGTGAGCATGTGGTGTCCAAAAGCTCTGGTGGCTTGATATGACCACCAATGATGAACATAGACTGAACATCCAGCCAGACTGTCTTCAGAGTCAATCTGTGTGGTGCTTGATATGAAAGGAAGCAATGTCCATTTGGGATATGCCATGGCAATGATGAAACAATGAACTGCTCTTGTCTCAGCATAGGCAAAAGATGGTTTCTTTCTAGCTAATAACTGCTATTTCATGAGAAGTGTCTTTAAAAAGGAAAAACAGTAAAGTTTCTTTCCCTTCCCAGATCAATGACCATTTCCAGCTTTGGTCCATTATCAATCATGACCTCTCAAGTCAAAAAGCAGATTGCTTTGTCTCTGAGTCAGTGTTATCATCTGCAATGCTCACACTCTCTTGCTCTCCTTATGTTGATAATTTGAGTGTCCAATTTTTTAATTATCTGCTTGCTTTCTTCAACTCTAGCACAATGCCCGACTTTCTTACAGTACAGACACTTCACAGCCTCTCCTCACATTCCCCAGTAAATGTTCAGAGTCCACAATGATAGCAGATTCTTCTATCAGATGGAGGTAGACTCCATGTTTTGTGCATCGGTTGACACATCATATTTGTGACTGAAATCATTGTTAGCAGTACAGTGAGACAGAATTCTGTGTTTGCTCCTGTCTGCAGGCACAGCAGAAAGAACACTAGACACAAGCTGTGTTGACTCATACAATGGTGCAATTGCAGCTCCAATGACAGTGGTTGAATGTCAACTTCAAACTAAGCAAGATCCCTGGCCTGCATTCCGAGGGTCCTGGTCCATGCCTGGCCTGCATCCTTATGGCCCCTGGCCCATGCCCAGCTTGTCTCTCAAAGGCCCCTGGGTCATGCCTGGCCTGTGTCCTGAGGGCCCATGGCTCATGTCCAACCTCCATCCTCAGTGCTTTCTGGCTTCATAGATTCATAGATTACAAGGTCAGAAGGGACCCTTGTGATCATTTAGTCTGACCTCCTGTACAGCACAGGCCAGAGACTTCCTCAAAATTTCACAGAACTCTGTGCCATTCTGTGTAATTGCTTTTAAAATGAAGATTCTGCAGCATCTTGAGACAGATAAATAACCAGTTTCCAGCATATGGTGTACCAATGAACTATAGGTGCTATTCTATAAAAATGCCCAAGCACCTGCACCCTCAGAACAGGCAGTTCCATTGCCAATCTGCCTGCAATGTTGTATCCTCAGTAGGGGCAGATAATAAAGAATGGCATCCTCATTGAAATGTGTGGTCTTCTTTTTGCATGGATGCATGTATGACTACCTGAGAATCCAGACACTGCTGGTAAAGTGACTGAGGCTGCTTTGGCTATCTGTCCTGAGCCCTTCTCTATCCAATGGATAAAGATGACATGATTCTAGTTGCTACAAGTGGGAATGCTAAATGTCCATGGTTTTTGCATTGATAATTAGAGAAATTGTATTTATGATCCCCAAATCATCCAGTGGTTGCAGCTGTGCTTTAATTCTTAGCTCACCCACTGGAATGCTGCCAGGAAGAGGGTAAGTGTGGGAATAAAAAGAATAGCATGAGAGACTACAGGTAATTATGCCTCTTAAACTGTTAACAGGACTGGCCATTTAATAAATGAAGGGATTTGGGACTGTTTTGTTACTGACAAGTTGTTGTAACACCATAGCGGAAACTGAAGAGAGTTTATCTTCATTGTGCTACAGAGAGGGGAATGCTGAGTGGATTTTTACACCCTCTTCAATTTAATTTGATTTCTAAAGCCTAATGTACACCTGGGAAATGAGCAGTGGGCTCAACCCAAAGGCATGAGTGCAAGGGGGATTTTCTTAGGACTCAGGGAAAGATGGAGCAGGAACCTTGCTTGTTACTCCCAGGACCAGATCTTAATAAGTCAGATAGCTTCTCTCTATTCTCAACTGATCAACTGCAAAAAGACATTGCAAATGGGAAGTCCTCATTTGGTGGAGGCATTTCTGATGGGGAACTGCAGGGCTCTGTGCTTGGCCAATGCTGTTCAGTGATGTGGAATCTTCAACAGTGATTTAGAAGAAGACAAAACTATTGCTGGTATAGTGTGAAGGTGACACAAAGGTGGATCACTTAGTAAGCAGGACTTCTTCAAATAACATGCATTTTAATACAGTCAATGCAATGTTCCCTATGAAGGAACAAAAAAGATAGGTCACATTTACAGGATCCAGCCTTGTGACAATGAGGTCCAGACAACAGAAGGGCAAAACAGAGTCTGCCCCCAAAAGAATAAGAATAATCCAATCAACTGATTGTGTACAATATTATTGCACTTTGAAAGTGTATTGAGTAAGGTATCATATAAAAACTGGTGACACACTGCTTATGAATATTATTACATAATGTATGTACAGGGGTGTGTAAAGAGTTCTGTATGTGTGCTGGAAATATATTCCTAAAGTGCGTGGGGTCAGAGTTGATAAACAACCCTGTCTTAGACAAAGGAATGTGGATTTGTCTGCCTAGGTCAAGTACTGTAAGCCATAGACAATAAAATTACATTCACATGTATGGTAAACAAAGCAATCAAGCCAACAAGCATTCAAGGAAACAACTTGGTGAGCACCTTGGAGGGAAGACTGGAGAATGAACACTCAAGAGGTCTTCCTGGCTCTTGGGGCAAAGACAATGGATGATGGGAAATGTAAGGAGAGCAAAAAGGCTTCTATTTATCCATCATTTAGGGAACTAAAGTGACAGTAAACCTTTGGGTCTGAATACTGGATCCTTTTGCTGGAAGGGCTGGAGATGATGGTCACTTGATGTAAGCGAAAAAGCTGTTTGGACAAATTGCAGCTTACTACAGTTAATTCTTGGATACTAGAAAGCATATTTTATTTTTTTTTTATTTGTAAACATATCTATCTCTTTCTCTAGTTTAGTATAATTTAAATCAATGTTCTTTATTAATAAACTTATTCTTAGTTTTACTATAAATGATTTCAGTGCTGTTATATTGAAGTAAAGAGTAACTTAACATGGAGACCTTAACATGGAGTCACAGGCAGTTGCCATGGGCATTCTGGCAATACTGCCTTTGTGACAGATTGTCCCTTACACCAAAAATCACAACAATATTCCAGTTACTTCCAATCCCAGATGGCCAGTCAGTTATCCTAGGTCAATTGTACCTTAAATTGTACCTTTCACCAAAGACAGAGCTTGTAGCTAATCTTGTAGTAAACTAACTAAAAATTTATTAACTAAGAAAAAGAAATAAGTGAGATTTACAAGGTTAAGGCACGTTAGTGTACACATATAAATGAGTTATAGTTTTAGGTTTTAAAAGGTAATAGATGCTGCTGTAATATGCAAGCTCTACATGTCCTTTTGGGAAAACCAAGCTCATCAGGTTAGGGATCCCTTGCTTATGCTTAGAAATATTGCCTTCTCCAATTCCAAGCAGCATACTCATGATAATTTCTTCTCAATAGGAATTTTTATTCCCATCCCCATGTTCAAACTGTGATGGGATGAGGTCTTGTGCACATATCTTCTTCGTGTGTATGGAGAAGCAATCAACGAAGTCTTTTATTCACTAATGTTCCACAGCAGCTTGCCTGGTGTGTATATAGACCTGCTTTTGCTGGAGATGAGATTGCGCCTCTTGTAAACTAGTATTTTACACTGGGTAATCCTTCTCTCCTGGCTCTACAGGTTTAAAGTCTTATCCACTATTTTTTATAGTTACAGAGCAAACACTTAAATATTACCTTATACCAGGGGTGGCCAACCTAAGCCTGAGGAGCCAGAATTTACCAATGTACATTGCTAAAGAGTCACAGTAATACACAGTAGCCTCCCCCAATCAATCCCCCCCAGCAGCTCCCATCCACTGGCAACCCTCCTCACACCTCCCGATCAGCTGTTTTGTGGCACTCAGGAGGCTCGGGGGAGGGGGAAGACTGAGGATACAGCAGGCTCCGGGGAGGGCACAGGAAGTGGTGGAGTGGGGGCAGGGCCTCTGGCAGAGCCAGGGGTTGAGCAATGAGCACTCCAGGCACATTGGAAAGTTGGCGCCTGTAGCTGCAGCCCTGGAGTCGGTGCCTATACAAGGATATGAACTTCTGCATATAAACTTCTGCAGAGCTGCATGTGAACTTCTGAACTTCATATAAACTTCTGAAGAGCCACATGTGAACTTCTGAACTTCATATAAACTTCTGAAGAGCTGCATGTGGCTCCAGAGCCACAGGTTGGCCATCCCTGCCTTATACCATGGAATACAGATGATAGAAACAAGATTAATACATGCAGCATCCTACAACCTTTCCATAAAATCCAAAAGCTAAACCCATTCTTAGAACTCTAATATCTGTTTCAACCACACTAACCCACAGATAAGCCAGACTGGTGTTCAGCTGTGCACTTATCAGTGTTCAATGAGGTCCAGGGGCCTTGGCTTTAGCTGGCACCTCATCTCTCAGCATCACACTGATGTTCACTGAATATTACCTGCAAGGCAAGGTTAAGATGGGCAGATTCTTGTGTAGTTTACAGATGAGGCAGGCAGGGTGGTATAGCAAGGAGTTGTCAGACAGTATAATCTCCAGCAAACCTCACCCTTGCTGAGGCAGAGAGGTAACAGTTTTTGATGCTCTGAGGAAAGCATCACAGACCTATAATCCTGGAGAACAGTGACTCTGAAAAGGACTGAGGAATCGTGGTGAAACCACCTGAACAGGAAATTTCTATTGTGATGCTATAGAAAGAGGGCTATTTCTGTCCTTGGATGAATGAGCAGGGTAATATCAAGTAGTGGTAGAGATCTTGTATTATCTCTGTATACAGCACCTTTACCAGACACTATGGCCATTTAGTGTCTGCAGTTCAGAAAGGTTGTTGAAAATTGGAAAGGGTTCAGGAAAGAGCTACACAAATGATTTGAGGTCTGAAACATATGCCTTACAGAGAGAGAATGAAGAAGCTTGCCCTTCTGTTTAGTTGAGTGGTGATTTCATAGAATCATAGAATATCAGGGTTGGAAGGGACCTCAGGAAATCATCGAGTCCAACCCCCTGCTCAAAGCATGACCAATCCCCTATTAAATCATCCACATTTGATCACAATCTGTAAGTAGTAACATGGGAGAAGATTTCTGAGAGCAGAGATTCAATGCAATGCATCTGAGGCTGCTGAGGGAGTTGGCTAATGTGATTGCAAAGCCATTGGCCATTATCTTTGAAAACTTGTGGCCATCAGGGGAGGTCCTGGATATTTGGAAAAAGGCAAATATAGTGCTTATCTTTAAAAAAAAAAGGAGAAGAAGGAAAATCCGGGGAACTACAGATTTGTCAGTCTCACCTCAGTCCCTGGAAAAGAAATGGAGCAAGTCCTCAAGGAATCCATTTTGAAGCACTTGGAGGAGAGGAAGGTGATCAGGAATAGCCAACATGGATTCACCATGGGCAAGTCCTGTCTGACCAACCTGATTGTCTTCTCCGATAAGATAACTGGCTTTGTGGATATGGAGAAAGCGGTGGACGTGATATACCTTGATTTTTGATAGGTCTCCCACAGTATTCTTGCCAGCAAGTTAAAGAAATATGGATTAGATGAACAGACTAAAAGGGGGATAGAAAGATGGCTAGATTATCAGGCTCAATAGGTAGTGATCAATGGCTCAATGTCTAGATGGCAGCTGGAAATTAGTACAAAACTGGATGGTCCCATTGGGCTTACAGAGCAGAATTACAAGGGTTTTTCAGTTGCTAATTGTTATCTTCATGAGAGTTAGCCTTTACTCCTGATATCCAGGCATCCCAAATTTTTACAATGTGGTAGGCGTGTTGGGAAAAAGCCATGTCCGGGTTCCACTTTAGGGCTCTGAACCGCCGATGGGCATGCTCGGGCGTTATTCCCATTCGGTTTCGGGCCTGTTTTTTAAAAAGTTCATAACTGTTCATGTTTGCCTGAAGCATTTCTGCCGCCACTTCTGCTAAGGGTCCACTGAGCTGTGGCCTCAGCTCCACCATATACTGGTCTTCAGGGAGGCTGTACCCAAAACAGGTCCTCTCGAAATTGGCTAAGAAGGCCTCTGTATCATCGCCTGCCTTGTAGGTGGGGAATTTCCTGTGATGGAAAGTAGTACCTGGAGAAGGGTTGTTAGGCGGGGCTGGTATATTTTGAGCAGCCTGTGCCTTTTGTAACTCCAGTTCATGCTGTCTCTCTTTTTCCTTCATTTCCATATCCCTTTGGTGTGCAGCATCTGCGCACTTTTCCTCTAGTTCTTGCTCCAAGCGTTTTTCCCTCATTCTCTCCATCTCTCGGATATGTTCCCTTTGTCTCTCCTCAGCTTGGAATTTGGCTAATTCCAAATCCTTTTGGCCCTTACCACCTGTCATTTTAATCTTTCTGTGTTTTAACTTAGTCACTGAAAATTAAACAAAAATTTCTTATATCACTTGGAAATTCTCAGCAGGGTTTTAATCCTACCAGCAGAGGGAGAAAGACCCCCACACTGATTCTCAGAAAACTGAACTGACCAGTTCTCCCCCTCCACCCCAGGGACCCCTGGGATGGTTGCTTAGCACTTAACGAGCCTATTAACTCTTAACTGCAAACCTGGGCTACTTTCTGCTATCCAGCAGGAGAAAACTCTCTTTAAAAAACACACCAAAAAACCTTCAGTTCCCTGCCCTCAGGCAACTGAAAAAGACAAAGCATGGAGCTATCACAGCTTCAAGACCTGCAGAACAAGTTTTACCAGAGTGACTCCCTGTGGTTTTTAATTTAACACCACTACCTGCTTTACTTGCTGAGGTCTCCCTTAGAGAAAACTGCTTCTGCAAAATTCTGTTTTTTAGATTCACAAAATTTCATCCCACCATTGCCACTATGTCAGGATTGCCTCCCCACTCTGAACTCTAGGGTACAGATGTGGGGACCCGCATGAAAAAAGAAATAACCCCCACAAGCTTATTTTACCAGCTTGGGTTAAAATGTTTTTCCCCAGAACACAAATTCTTCTGTATTTGGACCTAGTACGCTGCCACCACCAAACTACGTTTAGGGTAGTTTGGGACCCTTCTTTCCCTTTCCACTAACCCCCCAAACTTCTTCCTTCCCTGGGAAGCCTGAGAGAAAAAAACAACCAAACCTCGCTTGATCCTGCGAGATGTGCCCGATCCAAAACCAGGATCTTACACAATGAAAAACAAGCAGTCAGCTTCTTAAAAGAAAGATTTTAATAAAAGAAAAAAGAAAGGAATAAATCCCTTATAACCATCAATAGAACAGCATTTACCATAATCAACAAAAGGATTTAGAAACCAAACCTCTCCCCCGAGGCAATTTTCTCCCACAGTTGATATCTTTGCTGAAGCTTACAATATTAAGAAGCACCCAGCCAACACTCACCACTAAGAACCCTCCAAGTGATAAAAAGAAGGTAAACTTACTGACTACAGTACTTGATAGAATCTTATAGTTATAGTGAAAGACATAGCTGTGTTCATCCCATAGCCGAGGTGAACAGAGAGAGACCTGGAAAGAAACTAAAACTTAAAATCCTTTGTCTCCTGAGAAATTTTTCATTGGTCAGTTGTCCACCTCTCAGGTTACCTTTAGCTTAACCCCTTACAGGTAAACACTAATTTTAGGCTACTTTACACTTATAACACTAATGATCACTCCCAGCTCTAGCTTCAATTGGAGTTCTTGCTTCAGGGTTTCCCTCAACTTTTGGAGAAGGGGTTGAAGGTTTTTTCTGACTTTAAACCCTTGTTCTGTCTGAATATTATGGGTTATTAAATGGGTGCATCCAGGGTAGTTGAGTAGAAGATACTGAAGAGAAGACAGTGATCGGTTGCTTTGCCTGGGTTCTCTGTTCTGGGGTAAGGTTGTTTCCACTCTTGACCTTTCCTGGCTTTGAGGCTTCAGCAGCCTGAGTGCCTAATTTGGGTTCTGGTGGGTAGGACTGATCACAATCTATAATGAGTGGGTAGGGAGCTATCAGTAAATTTTCTTGGGATTTCCATTCCAGGCATGCGGCACAGAAATCCAGAACATCTTTGTAGATTCCAGGCCAAAAGAACTGGGCCAGAATTTATGTTAGCATCTTCTCTTTCCTGCTACTAAGGCATTGGTGAGTTGCATAACCTCATTCTGATGAGGTTGGGGCACGAGAAGCTGATTTTGAACTTCCTTGGTTTCTGATCCTTCTCAATGTGATATAGGTAATCACCCTGAATTTTGAAGTATTGAAACAGTCCCATTTGATGGGGTTCAAAGGTCTCCCCTTTTACTACTGCCACTTGGGTGTATGCTGAGCTCAGTGTGTCATTCACCCATTGTTCCTTTACCAAGTTGGAGAACTGGGTCAAAATCTCTGACTTCGATAATGGAGGGTCCTCTCCATGTGATTGGGACAGGGCTTGTTGTGTTGGGTTGGCTCCGATGAGCAGGATATCCCCTTACTAGAATCGGCAATCCCCCAGGTTGGCAATCTCCCTAGACCCGCAAGGCACACTGACTCAGGAAGACCTGTGGCTGCAGGTAGGGAAGCAGTGCGGTCTAGAGTGGATCCTGCAAGCTCCTTTAACAGCTCCCCAAATAGTTCCAGTCTGAGCCAGTGATAATGGGGTAGGCCAACTATCACGGACTTTGTATGCTCCCCCATTGTTACAGTCATTTGAATGTGGGAATATGATTTCAGGTCTCAACACAAACCCAGGGTCTGGGCCATGGCCCCAAAACTGCAGACTTTAACTAAAACAGCTCAGCAGGTTACCTGTTGCCAGCACCCAGACACCCAGCTCCCTATGAGATCCAAACCCCAAATAAATCCATTTTACTCTGTATAGTGTAAACAGGGTACATTTGTAAATTGTCCACCTCTATAATGCTGACAGAGACAGCTGTTTGCTCCCCCCATGTAAATTCTGGGTTTACTAATAAATAAAAGTGATTTTATTAAGTATAAAAAGTATACTTTTATACTTAATAAAATTTACTTTGTTCTGTCTGTTATTACTTGGAACCACTGTAGTTCCAAGTAATAACAGACAGAACAAAGTAAATCACCAAGCAAAATAAAGCAAAACACGCAAGTCTAAGATGAATACATTAAGAAGTTGATAGAGGCAATATCTCACCCTCAAAGATGTACCAATAAACTTCTTTCACAGACTAGACTCTTTCCTACTCTGGGCCCAATCTTTTCCCCTAGTACAGTCTTTATTAGATCCAGCAGACATTTCAGGTGGTAAGCAGGGGTTTTCTCATGACTGGAAGCCCCTTTTGTCCTGCTTCTCCCCCTCCCCCCCGGACATCTTTTATAGCTTTAGCTCAAGGAAGGAATCTTTTGTCTGTACTTGTCCCCATCCCTGCCTCATCAATGGAAAAAATACAAGGATTAAGATGGATTCCAGTATCATGTGACATAGTCACATGTCACTGAAAGGAGCCTAGTGTCCATTCTTCCTAGATTGGCCCACACATACACAGGAAAGTGTGCAGATAAATAAACCATTTACAACCAATTGTCCTAGTCAATGGGAGCCATCAAGATTCTAAACCACCATTAATGGCTCACACTTTGCATAATTACAATAGGACCTCAGCGTTATACTTCATATTTCTAGCTTCAGCTACAAGAATGATACATGCATACAAGTATGTTATAACCTTTGTTATAATACCTTACAAAAGACCTTCTGCATAAAGCATATTCCAATTATATCATATTCACATTCATAAACATATTCCTATAAAACATATGGAGTGCAATGTCACACCCTCCTCCTGAATTTACTGCCATAGTCTTGGACACTGTCCATAGTGGAGTCAGTACATAAAAAAATTCCTGTTTGTCTCTAATCACATCCCCTCCCAGTGCCTTTAAGCCCTATAATGTTATTCATAGGTGTTCTAGCAAAGTTCTGGGTTCCTGGTCCCTGGGCGCCTGAAAACATGTTAGGGTGTAGTATTGCTAACAGAATGCAGATAGCAATGTCTGTTAAAGTGTAGGTGTCTGTAAAAGCCACCAATGCCATGAGGTCATGTGCCTCAGTTTCCCCTTCCACACTGCAGTGTAGGTCTGTTATGCTCTTTCTGCTGTCCCAAACTCTAAGCCTGTTTACAGGTATTAGCTGAGAAGCATCATGTTTGTGTTACTGTCTTGTTACCATCCCTATCATGTACAAAAGTTTTTTCTCCAAAATTAGCTCTATTACACATTTTGCACAGGGTTTGTCCATAGCATCAGCTCCATTGTCTTGACCTACAGATGAAGTAGCAAAATACACAAGATTAACAATGAATTTATTACACAGACTCTAGAATCAGAGGGGTAGCCGAGTTAGTCTGGAATTACAGAAGTGACAAAGAGTCCTGTGGCACCTTCAAGACTAACTAAAGTATTAGAGCATAAGCTTTCGTGGGCTAATACCCACTTCATCGGATGCATCCAATGAAGTGGGTATTAGCCCATGAAAGCTTATGCTCTAATACTTTACACAGACTTTGTTCACACAGTTTGGCCCTGTTCAGTGCCTATTGCATTTCCCAATTCCTTTCTGTACCATGGTACGTTTTTAGATACAGATTCTCCTGTTTCTTTGGAGAAGGTTCTCAATTCAGATATGCGGTTGGTTTTTTGGCATTGAAAGGATGCACTGCCACCATGCCTGCCCTCTTTCCCCTGCTCTGGAATCTCTTTATGTTAGGCTAAGGGTATGGTTACACTTACAAAATTATAGCGCTATTGCTTATAGCGCTCGCCTTATACAGCAATAATAATAGCACTATTGTATGTCCACACTGAGCTGCTCCAGCGCTATAGCATGGCCACATTTGCGGCACTTAATACGGCATTAAGAGCAGCGCATTAGGGCAGGTATCCCACAGTACACCTCTTCCTGATCTGGCGCAATGGCTTGTGGTAGGGGGGGCGTCACTTGCGGGGCATTCTATATCCTGTTTGAACTACCCATGATGCTTTTTGGCATATCCCAGCAATCCCTGTGTTTCCTTCCACCTCCGGCGCCATCTTTCAAGGGTTTCAGCAAGGCACGCTCCGTCTTCCATTGTCGAGTGCTGCAATGAATCCAGAACTGCTGAGGGACATGCTGACGACTGTCGCCAGCACATCTCTGTGTGCAGTGGAGTTATTCCTTGACATGCAGGATGACAGTGATGATTCTGAAGACAAGATCGAAGCGGTGAATGCATTCGACACAAAGCTGCTTGTCTCATTAACGGACATGCTCACGGCTGTTGAACGCCGCTTCTGGGCACGGGAAATGAGCACAGAGTGGTGGGATCGCATCGTCATGCAAGTCTGGGACGACGAGCAGTGGCTGCAAAACTTTCGAATGAGAAAAGCCACTTTCATGGGACTGTGTGCTGAACTCGCCCCTGCCCTGCGGCGCAAGGACACCAGACTGAGAGCTGCCCTCCCGGTGGAGAAGCGGGTGGCTATCGCAATCTGGAAGCTGGCTACCCCAGACAGCTACCGATCGGTGGCCAACCAGTTTGGGGTTGGAAAGTCGACCGTTGGAGTTGTGCTGATGCAAGTGTGCAGGGCCATCAATCGCATCCTGCTACGAAAAATCGTGACTCTGGATAACGTGCATGACATCGTGGCTGGCTTTGAAGAAATGGGTTTCCCTAACTGTGGTGGGGCGATAGATGGGACCCATATATCCATTCTCGCGCCCGCCCACCTAGCTGAGGAGTACGTTAACCGAAAGGGGTACTTCTCCATCGTTCTCCAGGCGCTTGTGGATCACCGTGGGCGTTTTACTGACATTAACGCTGGCTGGTCTGGAAAGGTGCATGACGCAAGCATCTTCCGCAACACCGGCCTGTTCATGAAGCTGCAAGCCGGGACTTTTTTCCCAGACCAGAGGATCCCCGTGGGGGAAGTGGAAATGCCCATAGTGATTCTTGGTGACCCTGCTTACCCTTTAATGCCCTGGCTCATGAAACCGTACACAGGGAGCCTGGACAGCAGTCAGGAAAGGTTCAACTACAGGCTTAGCCGTTGTCGAATGACTGTGGAGTGTGCTTTTGGGCGTCTGAAGGCGCGCTGGCGTTGTCTTTATGGGAGGCTAGATTTGGCCGAGGGTAGTATCTCCGCGGTTATTTCCGCATGCTGTGCCCTACATAATCTTTGTGAGCGGAAGGGCGAAGGCTTCACTCAGGCATGGTCCTCTGAGGTTCAACGCCTGGAGGCCACATATGCCCAGCCAGAGAGCAGGGTTCATGGAGGGGACCAGCGCGAGGCTGTTAGGATCAGGGAAGCCTTGAGGGAGCATTTTGAGGCTGAAAGCCAGTTCTGAAGTGAGGTGCAGATGGAGGGAGGGAGGGAGGGAGCATTCTTTTAACAGGAACAGGCATTTGCTTTTCTGTAGCCTGTAATAATGTATGTACACTTAATAAAAAAAACCCATTTATTAAGAAGACAATTCATTTATTGAACAGGTACTTCGGTTGCTGAAAGAAAATATTGTGATGCATGTGAGGGGGAAGGCAGGGGAGGTGCAATGGGGGTGTCGTGGGGTCAGTCAGAGATCGGAGTATGTCCGGGTCTCTGAGTCTCCAGTGCCCTCAAAGTGGCCATGTCCCCCGAACCCCATTTGCGGTGGCCAGTAAGGCATGTTATTAGGGGTAGACTGCAGTGGATAATGGTCTGGGGTCTGGCGGTTGTCCGGTGAAGACAGAGGGGTTGGAGGCAGCTGTGGATGGTGATAACCATTTGGCTGATGATACTGGCCTGGAGGGTACAGAGGCAAGGAAGGGGAAGGGAGTTGGGGCAAACGATAATTGGGGTGGTGGGTGCGGAGCTTCTGCTCCTGAAGGGTGACAAGCCGCTGCATAGTCTGCAATTGAAGCTGCAGTAATGAGAGCAGCTTGTCGGTGCTTTTCCGGCGGTGAATCGCGTTCTCCTTCCGTGCCTTCCCCCTCA
>ML677410.1:323198-333203 GCA_007922305.1 Dermatemys mawii
CATCACTGGTTCATTCACCTGCACATCTACCAATGTAATATACACCATTATATGCCAGCAATGTCCCTCTGCTATGTACATCGGCCAAACTGGACAGTCCCTACGAAAAAGGATAAATGGACACAAATCAGATATCAGGAATGGCAATATACAAAAACCTGTAGGAGAGCACTTCAACCTCGCTGGACACACCATAAAAGATTTAAAGGTCAGCTTTTTGCAGCAAAAAAACTTCAAGTCCAGACTGCAAAGAGAGACTGCAGAGCTGCAATTCATTTGCAAATTTGATACAATCAATCAAGGATTGAACAAAGATTACGAGTGGCTAGCTAACTACAAAAGCAGCTTCTCTTCTCTCACTATTCACACCTCCAGTTCAGCTGCTAGAGGAATACCTCACCCTCCCTGATTAGAGATAACAAGCTGGTTCAGCCTCATTGGACTAACCCTGTTATCTCCCACCTGGTTCTTGCCTACCTATTTATACCTGTCCCTGGATACTTCCACTGCATGCATCCGACGAAGTGGGTATTAGCCCACGAAAGCTTATGCTCTAAAACTTTAGTTAGTCTTTAAGGTGCCACAGGACTCTTTGTCATTTCCCCTTCATGTTATCCTCCTAGGGGATCCTGCCCATCAGTTCCCTGAGGGAGTCAAAGTCTGCTTTTCTGAAGTCCAGGGTCCATATCCTGCTGCTCTCTTTTCTTCCCTGTGTCAGGATCCTGAACTCAACCATCTCATGATCACTGCTTCCCAGGTTCCCATCCACTTTTGCTTCGCCTACTAATTCTTTCCTGTTTGTGAGCAGCAGGTCAAGAAGAGCTCTGCCCCTAGTTGGTTCCCTGAGCACATGCACCGGGAAATTGTCCCCTACATGTTCGAAAAACTTCCTGGATTGTCTGTGCACCACTGTATTGCTCTCCCAGCAGATATCAGGGTGATTAAAGTCTCCCATGAGAACCACGGCTTGTGATCTAGTAACTTCTCTTAGTTGCTGGAAGAAAGCCTCATCCATCTCATCCCCCTGGTCTGGTGGTCTATTGAAGACTCCCACCATGACATCAGCCTTGTTTCTCACACTTCTAAACTTAATCCAGAGACTCTTGCATTTTTCTGCAGTTTCATACCAGAGCTCTGAGCAGTCATACTGTTCTTTTACACACAATTCAACTCCCCCAGCCTTTCTGCCCTGCCTGTTCTTCCTGAACAGTTTATATCTGTCCATGACAGTACTCTAGTCATGTGAGTTATCCCACCAAGTTTCTGTTATTCCAGTCACATCATAATTCCTTGACTGTGCCAGGACTTCCAGTTCTCCCTGCTTGTTTCCCAGGCTTCTTGCATTTCTGTATAGGCACTTAAGATAACTTGCTGATTGTCCCGCTTGCTCAGTATGAGACAGGAGTCCTCCCTTTTTGTGCTCTCCTGGTTGTGCTACCTCCTGGTATCCCATTTCCCTGCTTACCTCAGGGCTTTTGTCTCCTTCCCCCGGTGTACCTAGTTTAAAGCCTTCCTCACTAGGTTAGCCATCCTGCTTGCAAAGTTGCTCTTCCCTCTCTTCATTAGGTGGAGTCTGTCTGCCTAGCACTCCTCCTTCTCGGAATACCATCCCATGGTCAAAGAATCCAAAGCCTTCTCTCCGACACCATCTGCGTAGCCATTCATTGACTTCTATGATTCAACGGTCCCTACCTGGGTCTTTTCCTTCCATGGGGAGGATGGACGAGAACACTACTTGTGCCCCAAATTCCTTTATCCTTCTTCCTAGAGCCATGTAGTCTGCAGTGATCCTCTCAAGGTCATTCTTGGCAGTATCATTGGTGCCCACATAGAGAAACAGAAAGATGAAGCAATCCAAGGGCTTGATGAGTCTTGGCAGTCTTTCTGAGTCTTTCCAGTATGCCTGCGCATACCGTGTAAAATGGTCAGTCACTACTAGAATGTTTCCAACAGTCCTCTTGTCTACTTCCAGAGACAAGAAATCAATGCATACCAGTTCCAAAGATTTGTTGCTGGTGATGCTCTTGAGATATGCAGCCCTTGTGGGCAGAGTTTTCCTTTGAACACATCGAGCACACGTCTCACATTTCCTGAGAACATCTTCAGCCATCCGGGGCCAATACAACCTCCTATGAATAAGTTCCAGGGTCCTCTCCATCCCTAGATGTCCAAAGTGATCATGCAGAGCCCTCAAGGCCATGGCTCTGTACTCTTTTGGCAGCACTAACTGTGCTTGCTGCTTTTGTAAATGGTCCATGGTCACTCGGTGTAGCACTTCCTGAATCAGTTTTAGTTTGGTCCATTCTCTCAATAGTAGTTTACCCTCAGGGCTAGGTGGACAGCTGGACTTTTCCCCTTCCTTTTTGCAAGTAGTGTATCACGAATGTCAACATCTTGCAGCTGGGCTTCTTGCTAGTCAGCCACATTGAGCATGGGCAATGGAGATTGGTCCACTGAGGCAGAAGGCACGCTTTCAGGGGGCTTCTGCAACACATCCTTGAAGGCTCCAATGGGCCTCTGGCTCTCGACGACTCACACTACAAATAACCCTCACTCCATCCATGGGTATCACAGAGACTTCTGGCACCTGTGGACACCTGGACAATGCATCTGCACCTACATTGCTTTTTCCTGACCGGTATTGAATGCTGAAGTCATAGCTAGCCAAAGCTGCCACCCATCTCAGCCCTGTAGCATCCAGCTTAGCACTTGTTAACACATAAGTCAGTGGGTTGTTGTCTGTCCACACCTGGGACTGAGCACCATATAAGTAGTCTAGAAATTTCTCAATGATGGCCCATTTCAAGGCCAAGAACTCCAGCTTGTGGATGGGATAGCGAGTTTCACTGTCAGACAGTCCTCGGCTGGCAAAGGCTACAGGTTTATGGTTGCCTTCTACTTCCTGGTACAGTACTGCTCCCAGACTCTCCAAACTGTCATTAGTATGCAGGATAAATGGTTTTCTGGGGTCAGCAAAGACTAAGACTGGAGCATGAATTAGGCAAGCAATGATGTCTTGAAATGCCCTCTCACATCTTTCATCCCACCATGGCCCAAACGGTTTGAAGGGGCCATAGTGTCTCTCCACAGGAGGCTTTGAGGACCTCTCCTTGTTCTTGGTCTTAGATCTAGTTTTTCCGAACTGGTATCTCCTGGTAAGATCATTCAGAGGCTTTAAACTGTAGCATAGTTCTTAACAAATCTGCAATAGCAGCCACTAAACCCAAGAAAGGTCTTGAGTTCTCTGTAATTACTTGGACGTGGCCAGGTAGTGAGTGCTTCTGTTTTATTAGGATAAGTGCTCACACCCTCTTGGGACACAATGTGACCCACATACTTCACTGAGGTTTTGCAGAACTAGCATTTGTTTTTTGAGAGCTTCAAACCATTGTCCTCCAACCTATCAAGTACTTTAAGTAGCCTTTCTTCATGCTCCTCCAAGGCTCTTCCAAACACAATCAGATCATCCAAATAAACTAAGATTTGCAGTAAATTCATGTCTCCCACTACTTTCTCCATAAGATGTTGAAATGTGGCAGGTGCTCCTGAAATCCCCCGGGGCAAGAGTTCGAACTGATAAAACCCTAATGGGCAGATGAAGGCTCTCTTCTCCTTATCTTCTTCTTCCAGGGGGATCTGGTAGTATCCACTCCAGAGATCCAACACAGAGAACCACTGGCTTCCCTAGGGCATCTTGGGCAGTCTAGGGCATCTTGGACTCAAGGCATAGTGTACCGGTCAACCACAGTACAGCTGTTCAGGGTACGGTAGTCAATACACATCAAGATTTTCCCATTCTTTTTATGGGTTACCACAATGGGTGAGGCGTATGGGCTGTGGGGCTCCATAACGATACCATTCGCAGCCAGCTCTTGAAGATGATGTAGCACATCTTCCATCTCAGAGAGGGCAATCCTCCTAGATCTTTCCCTAAAAGGTCAAGAGTCATGTACTCTGATGTTGTGCTTTACTTTTTTTGCACATCCCACTCATGCAGTTAAAACACTTTGGATCTTTCACAAAGTGTCTTCCTCAGGCGATTTTTCCACTCCTCGGACAATGGTGAATCTCCAAAGTCAAAATTTGCTGGGTCTATTGCTGGAACTTGAGTTTCACACTGGGGTTTTACAATCAGCTCAGTATCAGAGAGGTCGGCTATCTTTTGTCCTTGCTTCACGACAACATCACAACTGTTTCATTAGCAATCAGTATAGTCACCTTTTCCTGGGCCTCAGTAGGAAGGGTTATGACTCACTGGGGACCAGCACTCCTTCAGGGAGCTCTCCTTCTACCGGCTGCTCTACCATTGCTAATGCCCCTTTACTGCCCTTCAGCCAGGTACTCATGACAAACACTTCTTGCTCCGTCCTGGCACACACTACTAAGGGGGTTGTGCCTGTGTGCTTCAGTGCTCCAATTGGTAGCTCAGATGTCTCCTTTTTAGCACTCTCAATTTGCCTGTAGGATTCAGCACAAAGGATATGGATCATCAGGGTATTCAGGTATTGGTCCCCAGCCCGTCGTCTGCAGTAATCCACGAGTACCTTGAAGAGGCTGGAGTTGGTCCCTATCAGCTTGGACACATCAGAGGACACTTTAGGGTCAGGGCATACTAAGGCAGCTCTGTCTACTGCTTCTCTTACCCCTGCAACCTCCTCTGGGAATTCCAGCTGCTCTATTACATATCCTTGGTAGGGGTATTCATCCATGCTGAGGCCACATAGACCCAGGCCAGTCAGTGGCTATATAGGCAGGTGCCTAAGCATGTGTTGGTAGAATGATTGAAATATAATAGTCATTTGAGATCCAGTGTCAAGTACTGCTTTACACTCTGCCCATTCAATCCTCACCAGGACCTCTGCTCGAGGCCCTATCAGTCCTGTGGGGTTCCCAGATGGACAGTCTTTTCTTTGGGAATCTTCAAATCCTGCAGGCCTGGGTGGTCCACATCCCCGGACGCTCTGGCAGTTACCAGAGTTCTCCCAGCTGATTCTCAGCTTTCCATACACGAGGGAGGGATTTTCTTCATTATGGCACCTGGCAGCACTGTGCCCACCCTGAGCACATCGGTAGCAGAAGAATTTCCCTTTCCCACTGCATCTGAGTGGGATGGCTGCTCTAAATGCTGGCTTCTCCATCACCACAGTTGGAGGCTCCTTATTCCTGGAAGTCTTAGCTGGGTCAATAGTGCTTTGCAGCTCAACTATCCATTCCATCAGGACCTGCATTTGTAGGGCAAGTTCCTCTTTGGTGCTCATCATCAGTACAGTGGCCATTTGCAGTGGTGTTGTGATGTCCGGTCCCGATGTTTGGGCTTCCCAAAACTCTTTGGCAGCCTGCCTTTCTTCCTCCTCTCTGACCTCTTTTATCAGCTGGGAGTAACTTGTGGGATGTTCCTGTCGTTCTTTTAGTCAGAGATGAAGTAAGATCGGATTCTGATACTGAGTTCCTCTTATGATTTGAGCCAGTCTAGTCTGATCCAGCTGCTCAGCAGTCACTGCTCCCCTCATGACAGCTCTCTGAAGCAGTCTCTTCAGCCTCTGTATATAGGCTGAAGCCTTCTCACCTCTCTGCTGTCGGGAATCAAGGAATTTGCAGTAGCTGTCTTCAGGGCCTTCTAAGCTTCCAAAGGTGTGAGCAAGGGCCTCTAGGCAGCCCTTCACACTGACCCTAGGGTCAATGAGCTTCAAAGTGCGAATCACATCTAATGCTGGGCCCCCAAGGCTCTCTATTAGACATCTTCAATTTTCTGCATCTGATATGGCCCACTCTTGCAGCATTTCAGAGGTATGCTCTAACCAGGATTCAAACTCCTGTTCCTCAGCAAATAACATTAACTTACTACAAGAGTTTGACATAGCATAGGACAGCACAATTCTCTCCAATGTTTGCCCCAGTGTTTTTGCCAAGTCATCGGCCAAGGCTGCGGCTCCTGAGCTAGAGGCCGCAGAGCTGGGGCCCAACAAACCTGACATATTGGCCATTCCACAAACAGTAATTTCTTCAAATATAAACACAAATGTTTCCCAATATAGTGGATCACTCAACAAGTGCTTGCGAGGGGTACTGACCCAGACATCCTGGATGAGTTCCCAAAAATGTAACCTTTCTGCCTGTCAGAGTTGGCAGCAACAAGGCCCGGGTTCAGTATCTAGGGGTTCCGTTCCAATAACACAATGCAAAACCGTTTCAAGCCCCCACCTAGTGACCTGGGACAAACACATATCGCCCTTCTGAGTGCCTCTAAGAGGCAATACTTCCCCTCTAGCAAGCACGGAGTCTGAGTGTATCAAAAGCCTTTTAATAACAGAGAGAAACAATGTGGCATTATATTGGGGAAACACCACAAACAGGATTCATAAAACAAACCATGAACCAGAATGCCCACCTCCAAGCAAATGGGCTGTGTCCTTTCCCTTTGGTTCTTGAGTCCCCAACCCCAAAAGTCACTTAAAGTCCCCAAAGTCCCACAACCCGAAAGTCTCTGGTCAGTGGAGCCCTAGAGTTCAAAAGTTCATCTGCAGAGTTTTGCCTCCCCCACAGCCTGGGCGGAAATGGTGGGGATTAAGGGGCACCTTATGTGGTCTAAGACCAGCTGCCCCACCTCATCATGGGATTTTACTGCAGCCTTCACCACAAGCCACTCCACTCCACCAGCCACTCAGCAATATATCTTCACGCCCCCCACTACTTAACACAGCACTCAGTGACTTCAGCTCTTCAGTAGCAGAGCCTCAGCACTGGTGCACCATTAGCCCAGATTGAATTCAGCTCAGCAGCCTACAACCACAATCCTAGTAGGATCAAAACTAGCTCTGATATTTTAAAGTGAGCAGAGAAGTAGAAGCTGTAATTGCAAGCTAGGACCCTCCAAAAACACCCATGCCATAAGATACAAATATCTATCTCAAACCACTTTCAATTCACTGAGTTTTGGAACCCATGTCCCTTGCCTAGCAAGTGCTACGCAGTTGAGGGTGAGTCATAAAATGCTAGGTACAGTTCTATTGCCCTTGATTCACACAACCAGGATACCAACAGTTTATTCATCCTGCCCCAGTAACAGAGAGACTGAGGATCCCACAGCAGCCAAAGCGACCATTTGGGCAAACAGTCCCATCATGCTAGGCTGGGTGAGTGAGCCCATGCACATGCACACCAAAGTCCTTTTTCACCACTCACCACCAGATGTCAGGGTAAAGCCTGTTCTGACTCTGCTTACACACATATTCAGGAACTGAGCAACCTGTGATGGGTTGGATCACAGAAACCCCCTTGGGGGTTTTCAGTGGGGTCCAAACCCCAGATAAATCTGTTTTACCCTGTATAAAGCATATACAGGGTAAACTCATAGATTGTTTGCCCTCTATAACACTGATAGAGAGATACGCACAGCTGTTTGCCCCCCCAGACACTAATACTCTCTGGGTTAATGAATAAGTGAAAAGTGATTTTATTAAATACAGAAAGTAGGATTTCAATGGTTCCAAGTGGTAACAGACAGAACATGGACTTATACATAGAATGCTTCCGCCGATGTGCACAGGCAGAAATTATGGAAAAACAACATTGTCTGCCTCACAACCTAAGTCATGCAGAACGCAATGCTACCTACAGCCTCAGAAACAACACTGACTTCACTTCACTTCAGCCTCTCTGGACACACCATAACAGATTTAAAGGTCACCATCTTGCAGCAAAAAAACTTCAAGACCAGACTGCAAAGAGAAACTGCAGAGCTGCAATTCATTTGCAAATTTGATACCATCAATTTAGAATTGAACAAAGACTATGAGTGGCTAGCTAACTACAAAAGCAGTTTCTGCTCTCTTGGTGTTCACACCTCCAGATCAGCTGCTAGAAGAGGACTTCATCCTCCCTGATTAGAGATAACAAGCTGGTTCAGCCTCATTGGACTAACCTTGTTATCTCCAACCTGGTCCTTGCCTCTTATTTATTCCTGCCTCTGGATACTTCCACTGCATGCATCCGATGAAGTGGGTATTAGCCCATAAAAGCTTATGCTTCAATAATTTAGTTAGTCTTTAAGGTGCCACCGGCCTCTTTGTCACTTCTGCAATTCCAGACTAACACAGCTACCTCTCTGATTCTAGACAGAATAAAGTGAATTACCAAGTAAAATAAAACAAAACATGCAAATCTAAACCTGATACAGTAAGAAAATTGAATACAGATAAAACCTCACCCTCAGTGGCATTCCAGTAAGATTCGTTTTACAGACTAGTCTCCTTCTAGTTGGGCTCCAGCAATCACTCACACCCCCTGTAGTTACTGTCCTTTGTTCAAGTTTCTTTCAGGTATTCGTGAGGGGTGGAGAGGCTAAATGGAGGGGTCTCCCAGAGGTTTAAATAGACTTTCTCTTGTGGTTGTATACCCCTCCTTCCTCCTGTGTAGACTCCAGCAACAAAATGGAGATTTGGAGTCCCATGGGCAAGTCACATGCCCTTGCATGACTCAGAATTTAGAGATTAGCAGCCATTGTTCACATGCTATCTTGAATGTCCTCAGGTAGATTCTTATGGGGATTGAAGCCTCACAGGATCCATTGTCCATTAAGTACTTCTTGATTGGACACTTAAATTAAACAATCCTTTCTCAAGAAGCTGACCAAATGCTTTACTAAGGCTACTTAGAAATCAAGTAAGTACACAGCCAATATTCATAACTTCAAACACAAAAATGGTACATGCATACAAATAGGAGGAATAGATTCAGCAGATCATAACCTTTACAGGGATATGTTACATGACATATATAACATAAAACATATTCCAGTTATGTCATATATATATTGTGACAAAGCTCTGTCCTTATCTTCGTGGATCCTGCATTTCCTGGTGGATTTTCACTAGTCTCAGAGGCTCACTGTGACCCTCCATGTAGCCCTTCTCTCCCTAGAGACAAGGTCACAGACTATTGAGCCATTTTCATCATAAGCCAGTGAGGAAAAACTATCCTTCCTGGCACAGCCTCTGTTGTCTCCCAATCTCAGTGATTAATTAGGGGAGGCAGAAACGGGGGAGTCCGGGCCCACCCTCTACTCCAGGCTCTAGCCCAGGGACCCTAACAGTATCAGCTAAGTTGACTGACCTTTTAGCCACAAAACACAATACAATTCCCTGGGCTATTTCCCCACAGCAGTCCCCACTTCTTCAAACTCCACTTCACCCTTACCTCAGGGCCTCTTTCCTTGCATATGATATGTTGTCTATCATGCAGTCTCACCAACAGCACAACTTCCTTCCACAGCTCCTGACATCCACACCCCTACCTAACTAACTGGGAGGTTTTTAACTGGTTTCAGCCAGCCCCTGATTGGCTTCAGGTGTCCCAATCAGGCTAGCTATTTCTACTCCTTTCTAGAAGGTGTCTTGATTAACCTGGAACAACAGCCATTTGATTCCAAATGGTACCAGGGATTTGTTTAGCCTGGGACTAACATATCTATTCCTTATCACTTTTCTATAGCCATCTGGCCTTCCCCCGTCACAACATTCATAAGCATATTTCTATAAAGCCTTATGGGGTTCACCATCAGACAACCAAATCACACATTTCTTCAAAGCTTATAATGCCTCTTCTCCTCACCCACTTGTCTAGTCAATGGGAGCCATCAAGATTCTAAACCACCATTAATGGCTCACACTTTGCATAGTTACAATAGGATCTAAGAGTTATACTTCATGTTTCTAGCTTCAGCTACAAGAATGATACATGCATACAAATAGGAGGAATATATTCAGTATAGAAAGTATATTCACCTTTATTATGAATCAGAGGGGTAGCTGTGTTAGTCTGGAATTGCAGAAGTGACAAAGAGTCCTGTGGCACCTTAAAGACTAACTAAAGTGACAAAGAGTTCTGTGGCACCTTAAAGACTATTTTATGGAAATATGCTAATGAGTGTGAATATGATGTAACTGAAATATGCTTTATGCAAAAGATCTCCTGTAAGGTATCATAATAAAGGTTGCAGAAGTGACA
>ML677410.1:336203-498097 GCA_007922305.1 Dermatemys mawii
TTAGTTAGTCTTTAAGGTGCCACAGGACTCTTTGTCACTTTAGTTAGTCTTTAAGGTGCCACAGGACTCTTTGTCACTTTAGTTAGTCTTTAAGGTGCCACAGGACTCTGTCACTTCTGCAACCTTTATTATGATACCTTACAGGAGATCTTTTGCATAAAGCATATTTCAGTTACATCATATTCACACTCATTAGCATATTTCCATAAAACATATGGACTGCAACATCACAATGTACATTGGAAACCATAATCCCAACAATATATAAAAAATGATGGAGTGTAAATTAGCTGTTTCCACTCAAGAAGGAGACCTTGGAGACACTGTGGATAGTTCTTTGAAAACCTCTGCCCAATGTGCAGCAGAAGTTAAAAAAGCCAACAGAATGTTGGGAACTGTTATGAAAGGGACAGATAATAAGACTGAAATATCATAATGCCACTATATAAATCCATAGTATGCCAACACCTTGAATACTGTATGTAGTTCTGGTTGCCCTATTTTAAAAAGGGTATATTAGAAATGGAAAAGGTACAGAGATGGGCAACAAAAATGATTAAGGGTATGGAACAGCTTCTATATCCAGAGAGATTAAAAAGATTAAAAAGAAGTGGACTGTTCAACTTGGAAAACAGATGACTCAGTGCGGGGTGTTGTCAGATGTTCGTCTGTGTGCATATATTCTTCCTGGCTCTGGCCAGATAGCCTGAACAGCATGGTCCAATCAAACTGCCCAGTCAGACCACAGGACGTGTAGCAAAGGCATCTAACCAGTTTTATTGCCAATGAAGCCTGGTGCTAATGCCCCAGCTCAGTTGTTACAGGCACACTACCAGACATAAGCCCATGACAATGGACAACTCAGTCAGTGGCAGGACTTTCCACTGCTCCCTAGGCCAGACAAAGGGTTAAGGCGAGGTAGCCCAACATTTATAAACTGAGGGAAACAACCTGGGATAAACAACTTAAGTATCACTTTATGTGTTTCATGACATGTTTATTACCTCCCTTGTACTTCTCTCCTGATGTTTCAGACAAAATATATCTATTAATCACTATGTCCATGTTTATGTCATGGAGGACATGGAAGTCATGGAATCTGTGACTTCCAGAGACCTCCATGACATTTTCTACTTCATCCACTGGGGGACTGAAGCTAGCAGTCAGCTGGGCCCCCGCAAGATTCTGGCAAAAGGTGACGGCCTCCTCAGGGTCCCCCTGCAGGGTTCCAGCAACAGATGACAGTTTCCTCAGGGGGTCCTCCTCAGGGTTCCAGTGATGGGTGACATTCTCACTTGGGGGTGGGGAAAGGGAAAGAACCCCACAGTTCCCAGCCACCATGGTGGCAGGACAAACCATGGAATTGCAGCAGCAGCAAAAGTCATAGACAGGTCATGGCTTCTGTGTATTTTGTTTATTGCCCGTGACCTGTCCATGACTTTTACTAAAAAAAACAGGACAAAATCTTATCTTTATTCATCACTTTTGTTAAACCATTTTATTGTGTGCTAGGTTGGGGTGTTCTTGTGCTGTCTCTTTGGAATGTGTGTACTGTGACAAAGTTTCTCCTCTGAGTTGGTGGGGCCTGTGCTTATTGGCAGATTTGCTTTCCTCAGAGGTTCACAGCAGCCCTCAGTTTCACCATTTTTGTGTCTCAAATCTGCCGTTCATCCAGCTAACCCCATCACTGGTCAGCATGGGGAAAAGGAAGAACAATTCTCACAGTCTCTGCTGATCCACCTTGTGGGCCAGGGAGCAGGCCAGAGACCTTCTCCGCTGGTGGAACCCACAGTTCATGTCAGCTCCTCCAGTATCAAGTAGGGAGTTGGAGGGTTGGAGGGATGAGCAGAACCTGGGCCCACCCTCTACTCTGGGTTCCAGCCCAGGGCCCTGTGGATTGCAGCTGTCTAGAGTGTCTCCTGTAGCAGCTGTGTGACAGCTACAACTCCCTGGGCTACTTCTCCAAGGCCTCCTCCCAACACCTTCTTTATTCTCGCCACAGGACCTTCCTCCTGCTGTTTGATAACGCTTGTACTCCTCAGTCCTCCAGCAGTACACCTTCTCTCTCTCAGCTCCTAGTGCCTCTTGCTCTCAGCTCCTTGCATGCTCCCCACAAACTGAAGTGAGGTCTTTTTTAAACCAGGTGCCCTGATCGCCCTGCCTGTCTTAACTGATTCTAGCAGCTTCTTAATTGGCTTCAGGTGTCCTAATTAGCCTGCCTGCCTTCATTGGTTCCAGCAAGTTCCTGATTGTTCTGGAACTGCCCCTATACCTTACCCAGGGAAAAGGGACCTGCTTAATCTGGGACTAATATATCTGCTTCTATCATTCTCCTGTAGCATCTGGCCTGCCCCTGTCACAGTATATATGCAGTGTATTTTAGCAATGCTAGCAACACCAATGCTGAGTTTTTGTACCAGACACTGACTTGCAGGAAAACATCTGCTTTTGACAGGGCCAGCCTGTTGCTCATAGCATAACTTTTGCTGACTTTGGTTGAGGCCTCAAGCCCTACACCAAGCCCATGCTTCAGACTTTCTCTCTCTACTTACTGGGAATATGATAGAGGTCTATGAAATGGTGTGATGAAAGTGAATAAGGAAATTTTATTTACCCCTTCACATAACACAAGAATCTGGAGTCACTCAATGAAATGGACAGGTGGCAAGTTTAAAACAAGCATGAGGAAGTACCTCAACACACAGTCAAACTGTGGAACTCATTGCCAAGGGATGTTGTGAAGACCAAAACTATAACTGGGTTTAAAAAAGAATTAGGTGATTTAATGGAGGATAGGTCCATCAGTGGCTGTTAGCCAAGAAGGTTAGGGATGCCGCCTCATGCCCTTGCTGTTCCTAAACTTCTGCCTACCAGATGCTGGGACTGGATGATAGGAAATGGATCATTCAATAATTGCACTGTTCTGTTCATTCCCTCAGAAGCATCTGACATTGTCAGAAGACAGCATACTGGTATAGATGGACCATTGTAATGATCTTATAACTGTTCTTGCAGTGTAACTGCTATTGATATTAAACATCCTCATGGGAGCTAAGAACTAAGCAGCCCAATTCACAGTTGATATTGCTATAGCATTGGCCTAAACCAGGGGTGGGCAAACTTTTAGGCCCGAGGGCCACATTGGGGCTAAAAATTATGTGGAGGGCTGGGCAGGGAAGGCTGTGCCTCCCCAAACAGCCTGACCCTGCCCCCTATCCAACCCCCCACCACTTCCTGTCCCCTGACTGCCCCCCTTAGAACTCCTGACCCATCCAACCTCCTCACCTGCTCCTTGTGCCCTGATTGCCCCCTCAGGTGACCCCCCCCACCCTAACTGCCCCCCCCGAACCCCACTCCCTATCTAAGCCCCCTTGTTCTTTGTTCCCTGACTGCCCCCTCCTGAGACCTCACCACCCTAACCACCACACCATGGGACCCCACCCCACTGTCTAAGCCCCCCTGCTTTGTTTCCTGACTAACCCTCCCAAGATCCTGCCACCCTAACCACCACCTCCCAGGACTCCACCACCTAACCCCTCCACCCTTCTTACCATACTCAGCCAGGTGCTCCAGCACCAGTGCAGGGCCTTGCAGCTCAATGTGCTGGGCCCAGCTGGGGGGGGAGGGGCACGGCTCCCCACACTTGGCCCAGCTCCCGGCCAAGGAGCACGGGAACCAGCTTCGGCAAGGCCACCAGCCAGGGACTGTGGGGCTCCACGGTGCCCCGCGCTTGGCCCCGTGGCGCCCTGCGTTTGGCTTGGCTGCCAGCCAGGGAGCACGAGGCCCTGTGGCTCCCTGCGCTTGGCCGGGCTGCCAGCCAAGGAGTGCAGGGCCCCGCAGCATGCACACTGGGCCCGGCCAGGGAGGGGGGGGCGCCACAGCATGCTCTGCTTGGCCCAGCCCCCAGGCCGCGAGGGCTAGGCCCCACAGCACGTTTGTCCGGCCCCCAACTCCATCTCGGTGGCCGGATAAAAATGGCTGGTGGGCCACATGTGGCCCGTGGGCTGTAGTTTGCCCACTCCTGGCCTAAACTAAAGCACTGGTGAATTTTTCGGGTGGTACAATACTTGCCATCTTACTGTGCCTCTCTTACAGAGCACACAAACCTTGCCTTCTCCAGACTGTTCTGAGTAGCAGGCAGGCTGCTTTGCATATCACAGCAGTTATCACCCTTTCTTACTATCTAGTCTTCAAGGCAGCTAGCTGGCTGGGCAGGTTCTTGATATGTGCGAGCAAGTGTTATGCTCCCTCCCCAGCATACAGAGGATACAGGAGTTTTGGACTTAGAGCTTATGTTTGCTGCTGATAAATGTATTAGTCTTTAAACTGGAATTTAAACTAAAAAACTCCTACAAAATGCCTCAGCACTCAATTATTCCCTAGTTCTTGTAAGGGGAATGTGATTTCTCCTTTTAACTGTAATGTATTTTATGCGACGCAGTAAGATTAAGTGTAGGGATCCAAAAGAAGTTGCTGAAAGGAGGAATTGCCTTTATAAATAACATTAATAATTTATCCGATCCAGGTTTTTTTTGTAAATGAAATACCTGCCTATGTATAAAGCCTACTGAATAGGAACACATCTCAGCTTTTATGAGGCTCAGATTAAAGAAAGGAGATGTTAAAGGGCTTTTCTATGCTTCAATTTGCAGCTCTTCTGGCTAAAGATAAACTCATTTAAGAAGCTACTGCATCAGTGCCAATTCCTCCTTTATTCTCCTCACTGGATCTTGGCTGCATGCTTTTCTGGCAATAGCAGGAGAGTGAAGAACAGAGAGGGAGTGGCTTGTTTACTTTATCTCAGATTATCAGACAACAAGTTAATGGAAATCATTTTCTTTGTATTCTCCCCTGATATTAGTTATTTAAAGGAAAAGAGAGACATGCAAATAGGAGCTGTGGAGAAGTTGGCAACTGGGGACAAGAACTGCCTCATACACTCACAGGGGGACACATCTCTGGGAGTTAGCTGGGTTGCCTGTTTGTGATTTGTCAGATGAGTCACATGGAACTGTTGCTGTTCCCATTAACCTCACATGTGCAAAGCCAAAATTCAGTTTCTACAAACCCTATGAGTACCTGGTTTGAGTTTCACGTTCAATGAACATTTGTGCAAGTAATATTGATTGATTGTGCAAGTACTATCGGTTGATTGTTGATGGAAAGTGAATGCAACATATGTTTTCCATTCCTAGTCACGCAGTGCACCTTGAAGAGAAAATACTTAATGGAGAAGTGAACAAAGCAAAAATTGGCAGAAAAATTCATTAAATAAATTGGGATAACAATAAATTCAAGGAAATTCTAGTTTGCTCCCTGCTATTCTGTGAGCAAGAAAACGGGCAAAACAAACAGATTAAATGATTTATTATCAATTATTCACCCTGCTCTGATGCCCCTCAGTTCAGACTGCAGCACATCCTACTTTGCTATCCTGACTTCTCCCCTCTCCCGACCCTGCCAGTACACCTAAATCAAACCTGAGGTAAATTTGTGGGCACTTGTGCAAATGTTGGATAATTGGGCATCTAAAATTAAGGCCAAGTTGGGCCCCCAGAAAATGAGGAATGCCCAGTTAGCAATCACTGTTGTAGGAGCAGAAGTGATTGGTATGCTATGTATACCTGTATGCTCAAAAAGTCTGTTACACTTCCCTCCATCACCCACTTCCTCCTCTCCCTCTTTGAATACCTGGAAAGTGGCTTTCCCCCATCCCTCTCTTCTGGAGTGCTTGTGTGATGAATGGGCTGTTTAAACAGTTAGAAGATCAGAAGAGCTCCAAAGGTAGACAAGGTGTTGGGGACTCTAATTGGGCAGCGATCACACACCCAATGCATAGGACACTGCCCGAGGTGGAGTGTGATCAACCAGATGCAGCCAAGTCATCTCTAGTCACAGGCCATGAGGTGGTCCTTAAAAGGGGAAGGGACCATGTGCTCACTCTCTCTCACAAACTTGTACCTCCCGTGAAGACCCTTCGCCCGGACCGCCTGGCCAGTGGTTCGCTGAGTTGCATTCCATCCTGCCTCAGGAAGATTTACCTTCATCACACCATCCATTGTTTCGCTGTGGTACACTTACCCAGAATGATCCTGACATCTCCAGTGCTGTGCCAGTCCTGGGAGCATGAGTATGTGGATGTGAGTGTGATTCCACCCCTTCCTCTCTTCTTTGGAATTCAGATATCAGTGTAATAAATGTGCTGCTTTCTGCCAAACTCTGGTGGGTCATTAATCCTCTTTAAGCGTACTAGCTGGCCCAATTTTGAGTAACAGATATGGTCCCATACTGTAATGTAAGCCCTAAATAATGTGAAATGCTTATATACAGTCAAAGAATGTATGGAGTATGTCTGTTAGATTTGGAAGATTATAAAGGATTTTGTTGGTTTTTGTCACAGATAATTGTCACACTCTAAAAGTAATAGGAACTGTGTGGCACAAAAAAAGGAATATTGAGAGGGGTTAACAGGGATATTGTGACAGGTTCCTCCTGTGTGCCACCTGGAACTGGAGTACCACTGAGCCTCTGACCCACCAGCCTGGGCTCCCTCTCTCACTGTGCTGCTGTGACAAGTTGCAGACCGGCGGGGTCTTACACTTCCATGCAACATTCACATAGGTAGAGACACACTCAGCTGCAGTTACATGTAGGCTCTCTGCCTCAACAAACAATAGAAATTTACATCTTATTTCTAGTCTCAATTTATCTAGTTTCAACTTTCAGCCATTGAATCATGTTGTACAATTTTCAGCTAGATTGAAAAGTATTTGTTCCCCAGGTAGTTTCTTATAGACTGTAATCAAGTCTTAATCTTCTCTTTGTTAAGCTAAATAAATTGAGCTCCATGAGTTTATCACAATAAAGCAGGCTGTCTAATCATTCTAGTGGCTCTTCCCTGAATCTGTTCCAATTTATCAATATGCTTCTTGACTTGTGGGCACCAGAACTGGATACATATTCCATTAACGGCTGCTCCAGTGCCATATACTGAGGCAAAATACCCTCTCTATTCCTACTTTAGAGTCTCCTGTTTATGCATCTTGTGATTGCATTAGCTCTTTTGGCCACAATGTCACACCGGAAGCTCATTTTCAGCTGATTATCCACCAAAACCCCCAAATCTTTTTCAGAGTCACTGCTTCCCAGGATAAAATCTCCCATTCTATAAGCATAGCCTACATATTTTTCTTTCAAAGACTGTCTTGTTGAACTCATCCTCTTTACTGAGACCTCAAGGAACAATATTTTAAAACTAACTAATGCTATACACATGTTGACAAAAACCTTTATGAGTCCAAGCAAATTGGCCTAAGGGTGACTTAAAACAATATTAAGCAATTGCTTTTGATAGTTTAAACTTGTTCCTTTCATACAAAACTATTCAAATAGTAGGGACCCCACTCTTAAAAGTGCTCTTGGTGATTTCATTGTTTCTTGATATAATTGCTGATCCACAACCCTAATCAATGAGAATTGCTTGCAAGACCGTATTAATGTATTCAGAACATACATAGAACTCTGGTTGTGTCTTCTCTTGACTGATGAACTGCTGATAGTTACTGATATGGTTCTGGATGAATTAATAAATTGTTGATTGGTTAAGAATAAACAAGTATCTTGATTTGAGAAATACTGTTCAAGGTAAAAGTTGATCTGAAAAGAACCTAGGATTAAATTTGTGATGTCCTGTCCCCTTAAACGTTTTAGCACTTCCTCTTGCCCCCCGTGCAAAGCCTCACTTTGGTGTTAATTTCAGTTTTGCTACAAAGATAATAAAGTGAGTACAGCAGACAGATGCATTTTTACTAGCTCCCTCTGTGTCTATGCCCATGTCTTTCTCTGCTGGGTCCAAATATAACATTTGGGGATGCAGGATTTCTATCTCATGAATGTCCAGTGCTCCCATTGCTTGATCAAGAAGAAGAAAAAGTAAGCAAATAATACTATAAAAAGGGGGAAAGTTTGCCTACAGGCACAAGGTGACAGATTGCTGATTTTGCTGCTGGAACAGCATGTATCAGCCAGCCAGGGAAGGAGAAGTAGGCCGATAAAGATAGAACAAAGGAGAAGGATACCGAAATACTGCCAGTGCTGTTCTAACAAACAAACAAAAAAAGCAGTGAGGGGAAAGTCGGCAGCTTTCCATGTTCCATGTTGACTGGCCATGTTCAACAAGGCAGAGAAACAGGGCAACAAAGGCTGCACTGAAGGTCTTTAGTCATCAGAGGGAGCCCAAGTACAACCAAAAGAAGAATTCTGCAGCCTGCAGTGTTGGCATGTAGCCAGAAGAGGCAGGCTAAGGGTAAACAGTGCAATTAAAAAAAAAAAAGCAGTTTCCTTGTGGCAGAGGAGGTGTCCAGGAGGCACAAAATCCAGCAGGACAGCAGAGAAATGGCCATTTTTGTGGGAAATGTTGGTGAATTTGATGAAAACCATGACTCACGGGTGATCTTCAGCAAACATTTTGAATTTCAACACCATTCCAGATGGACAAAGAGTTTCAATTTTGCTGACTGTGATGGGTGCACAGGAATATGGACTGCTGCATGACCTATTGTCTCCAACTGTGCTCAGAACTGCCATGTATACCTCAGTTGCTGCCACAGTGCAATAACGTTTTGCTCATACTCATCACTGATAGCAGAATGATATCAGTTTCATCAGTGACATCATGGAAGTGGAGAGTCAGTAGCACAGTTTATTGCCGCTTTAAGGAAGTTGTCAGTGTATTGTCAGTTCTGATGAACATTAAGTGATGTCCTGTGTGACCAATTAGTTTCTGAATTATGCAATGACCAGATCCAGAAGAAGCTATTGACTGTATCAGCATTTATGTTCAAAAAGGCTGTTGCAACAGAAACCAGAGAAGGATTCTATGGAATTTAATATGAACCAAGAAGTTCATCTCCTGAATTAATAAGACAAAGGACCATGGGAACATAAGGAATTTGTGCATGACCATTTTGCACAAACTGCACATGCTGCGAAGGACTACTGGGCACACTGTGTTATTTGCCAGATGTGCCAGAAAAAAAGACATTGCCATGATCTGTTGCACAGTTCAGTGACCAGCAACTGAGAGAAGCAATCCATTCATGAAGACTGAACCTAAGAAAGGATGGAAGTCACAAATTCATAATATGGAAGAAGATAAAAGCTCTAGTGATGCTGACCAAGACATAGCACTACACGTGTTGTCAGAAATGGCGTATGGGTCACACCATTGATTAAAGAAGTTCCTGCAAGAATGGAGCTTGATAGTGGAGTGGCTGTTTCACTGATTTATGCATCTACCTATCACCAGACATTGTCACAAGTTCTTATTGAAGAAATCTCCATGCTTCTGAAGACATACCTGAGAAAAATTAGTTCCAAAAGGGATACTGCAGGTGAAATTTTAATTAGTTGGACAATCAGTTGTTTTACTCTTGTATCTGGCTGAAGGAAATAACCCACCATTATCTAGAATATGGGTTCTTAAACTTTTGTACTGGTAACCTCTTTCACAGAGCAAGCCTCTGAGTGCACCCCCCCCCTTATAATTTAAAAACACATTTTTATATGTTTAACACCATTATAAATGCTGGAGGCAAAACAAGGTTTGGAGTGGAGACTGACATCTGGCACTCCCCCACCATGCCATGTAATAGCCTTGTGACCCCCTGAGGGGTCCCAACCCCTAGTCTGAGGATCCCTTAAAATCTTGGCTTGAAAAGCTCAAGGTGAAAGGACCCCAGAATCTTCAAGAAATACTGGACAGACACTTCAGTTTTTGAAAAAGAGCTTGGATAGATGAGCAGCGAAGCTTGATCTAGCTGAATAGTTGTCACAGGAGAGGTGCTTGCAGAGGGGAAGGCTCCTCAGGTAGCTTGGGCCAAGGGTATTGAGTGCTTTAGTGATTAGGATGGAGACCTTAAGCTTGATTTTGTAGTCAGTGGGTAGCCATTGGAAAGAACCAAGCAGCAGAGTAAAGTGTGCTGTCTGTGGGCTGCAGAATTCTGACCCAGTTACAGTTATTAAGGTGTCAATTTCATTCCCAGTTACACTTCATTATAATAGTTAAGCCTAGAGATCATGAACGTGTGGATCACAATGGTCAAATCTGATGGGATGGGGCGTGGTGTCTTGCCGGCTATAGATGGGGACTATTAATATTATGTGTTTTACATTAGAACTTAGAAGTTCTGAGTTCAAGGCCTCATTTTGCACAGCTACAGAGCGAGACAGTCCCAGCAACCAAGAACTTGTAGTTTGAGTGGGAAGATGGGAGACAGGAAGTATTACTCACAGGGCTGGTCCAACATTTTGCATCAAAACTATTTTTCTAAAGGAAAAAGGTTTTTCAATTAAACCATTTTTTCTTAGAAAGTGACTTCTTTCCAAGGAAATTTTTGACATTTTTGATTAAAACAAAAATTCTCAACATTCACAAACCAAAATGTTTCATTCCAACTTGATTTGATAGGCAAACATGACCCCTGAGCTGCTGCACTGCCTCATTTTGGTGCCACTTGCCCCCATTCTTCTCTCTGGGCTGGGCTTCCAGCATGCACCACAGCCGTGTAACTTCCATGATACATGGCAATAGGTCAGCAAGAGGAAAGACTGTGGTGCATTATGGAAGATGCACCATCCACTTGTTTCCATCTCAAGCAAGCTAGTGGCTTAGTCTCATCTTGGCAGACAGTTACCTGGCTTTAGTTAATCAGGCTTTTGTCACCACTTTTTTCGTCTACAGAAATGTGATATAGCTGGGAATGGACATATCAGCCCTTAGGAAACTCCATCTAGTGTAGAATAGTGCAATGCATCTCCTCAACAACTCAGACTACCTCAAGCACATTACACCTGCTCTCAGCAATCTGCACTGGAATTCACACAAAATAATGAATTGTATTCAAGGTCTTGGTCCTTAGCTTTAATGTCCTCAGTAGCATGGGTCCTGGATATGTGAAAGATCATCCATCTCCAGGGTGAGGAGCATCTCTGTTCCTCATGCAGGAGACAGTGTTTTCACAGGAACTGTTCCAAACTCTAGAAAAAAGCTTCCACAGGCACTAAGGACCAACCCAAACCTTATTGCCTTCCACTCCCACTGACAGGCACACTTCTCCAGCTGGTCTTTGCTGATAGAAACAGAGAGGTAGATATACTTAAAGAAAGAAAAAATATGAACTACCAAAACACTCTACTGCCCACACTTTTCTCTCCTTGGGGAGAGGAAGAAAGAGAAGCACATGTGACAGATGTTAGTCACTTCACTTAATACAAACTAAAAGACACCCAGATACTACAGTTAGTGATGAGGGTGGGATAAAAACCTCAATATAGCAGAGTGCCAGTCCAGTGCCTTAATCACAAAGTCACCCTTCCTCACTACTTGGGAAAAGCTGTTTGAGGATCCAGCTCTTCCTTCTCATTGATTACAAATTCAGAAAGAACCATTGTGATCATTTAGTCTGATCTCCTCTATAATTCAGGACAGAGACTTCCTCAAAATAATTTATAGGGCAGATCTCCCAGGAAAATTGTCCATGATTGAGAATCCACCATGAACCTTGGTAAATTGTTCCAATGGTCAATTACTCTCACTGGAAAAAAAAGCGTAAATTTTTGACAATCTGAGTTAGTCAAGGTTTAATTTCCAACTGTTTAATCATGTTATACCATTCTCCACTAAATTGGAGAGCCATGTTGAATATTTGTTCCCCATATAGATATAGATAGACTGATTACGTCTCCCCCAAACCTTAAATTCAGCTAAAGTTAAGCTAAGGAGATTAAGCTCCTTGAATCTGTCACTACAACACAGGTTTTCTAATCCTTTAATCATTGTCATGGCTCTTCTCTGATCCCTCCCCAGTTCATCAACATCTTTCATGAACTGTGAGCACCAGAACTGGACACAGTATCCAGTAGTGGTCACATCAGTGCCAAATACAGAGGTGAAATAAGCTATTACTATTTGAGATTCCCATCCATGTGTTTGTAAGGCTATGAGGATTCACCTAATACAGTAAGGAAGGGGTTTTGCCACCGCCTGAGGGCCTCTGTGGTGTGGAGTATTGGCTCAGAACCCTGAATTCAGCAGCCTGTTCACAGCATGACGACCTCACCTTGGCTTCCACCAGCCTGGTTACTCCTCGCAGGGTGACACCAACAGCCCTTCAGTTCTGAGTCTTCCAAAACCATTTTCCTTGCAGTGTCCTATCCCATTCCCTGGATACTCACAGAAGTTAAGTTTGCTGCCTCCAAAGGGATAGAGCACACACTAGCTGTTTAGCTGAGGACTTCAACTGCCAGTTTAGTACACAGCACTGAGAAGATTTTGTAATAAAACAAGAATAAGTGTGCTCCTCCTTTGGCCACTAGGTGATGGATAACAAAATGGCTTTTTTTCCCTGTGCTTATGTCTTCATAAAGTTAATTGACCCTGTTTCAAGGGGCAAGAAGGCTTCCTGGGCATATAGGCTCTATCCTCTGTAGAAATTAAGTGGTCATCTTCTCCCACTTGCTCACCTAATCCTTTTGTTTACCTTACTTGTAAATGTGCTTTTTCATTGCCTTTGTTCTCACCTTGCTTAATTTAACTGGAGACACAGTCGAGCCTGAGAAATAATATTACTTTGTCTAGGATGGCTGGGCTTAGGCACTGCTTGCCAAACTCATTTTAGAAACATATTTCCAGCATACACCTGTAATACTTTATACACAACCAGTATACACATCACACAATAATACCAATGACTCGCATGTTACCAGTTTGCATACTATACTTTATACAACACCTTTTAGATGTAGTTTATGGCAACAGTGAGTTCAGGCAATGAGTGTGTCTGGACTGATGAGATTTCTGGTAAGATGGGTCCTCTGCTGTTTGGCATTGAGGGGGTCCCTAGGTCTCACCTCTTACAATGTCGCATCCCCTGGCTGAACCATAGGTAGCAGGTTAGAACCCTGTTTCCTGGACAGGACAGGACAGGACATCTGCCACTATATTTTCTTTCCTCTTAATATGCAGAGTTTCTATGTCATATTCTTGGACCATTACACTCCACTGCAGCAGCATCTATTTAGTGCCCTTGGTTCTATTTCTTTTGTATGGCATTTGAAAAGCAATGAGATGAGATTAGAACTGAATCTTGAGAATTGAAAGCCATTTTAATGTTTCTGGGGTGCCGGTATGGATCCTTCTTGTGCCACCACTGTAAGTGTGAATGGAGCAGTTGTCCATGATGTATTGCATAGTTTGTACCTTACCACAGTCACAATTTGGTGATTCTTTGATTTTCCATTTATGAAGGAGATATCCACATCTTCTGTGCAATGTCCAAAAACAGGTAGGTGCAGTCTACCGTCTATGGGGAAGGCAGAATCTTGGGACCTGTTTTATTGGATTTTCAATCAGGTCTTCGTTTGGGACATCACAAGTGGCCAGCAAGCACTGGAATCCTTTCCGTTGGCCCATAGCATTGATTGAGTCAGGAAAGTGGCAGGGAATTGAGGTCTTGGTGCATCAGCAGGCTGAGAGTGGACAGGAATTTCTTGTACTCCTGGACCACAGCAGTATCCCTCTTGGTCAGCTGGCATGGTGCCAGCAAAAACTGGGACCCACAGTATTGGTATTGATTTGAGAGACCCGTTAACAATCTTTCGTGCAGCATTGATATCAGTGTGAATGAGATTGGTATGGGAGCTGTTGAACCAAACTGTCACTCTGCTGTTGGCAAGACCAGGGCTTGTACTGACATTTGAAGTGTGCATGCATCACATCCCCAGGATGTGCCAGAGAGCTTTTGGATGATGTAAATCCTTGTCTTTATCTTCTTTTTGGTGTTGCCACTGTGCTGACGATATCTCAGCATCTGATCTAAGGGAAGCACCAAGGTACTATGGATTGTGGTCATGAGAAACAGGCAGACCACAAACATCCACTTTCACTTTGGCCTCATGGTTATTCAAGTGGAAGACAAAGTTTTTGAAGTGCTGGCTTTCAGTTTCCAAGATTTGAAGTGTGTCTCAAGTGTCTGGAGGTCATTGTTTAAGACCTTTTCTGTGGCTTTGAGAGAGGATGCTCACATTGATAGCACAATGTCATCTGCACAGATGAATTTATGGGATGATGTGACTGGAATGTCACTGGTATAGAGATTGAACAGTGCAAACACTAAAATGGATCCCTGTCAGAATCCGTTGTTCAATCTTCTTGATTTTGTGGCAGATTCACCAACGTATATGGTCAGGGCCAGCTTCAGCTTTTTTGCCACCCCAAGCAGTGAAAAAAACCCCAAACAAACCTGAAGTCATGGACCTGCCGCCAAGATACCGCCAAAATGCGAAGTGGCAGCATGGTTTGGCCCACAAAATGCCACCGAAAGAGGAAGTGGCCCACCTCCCCAGTCATGGATGGCGCATCACCCTTCAGTGTCGGCCACCCCAAGCACGCATTTCGTGCCTGGAGCTGGCCCTGTATATGGATTCCTCTCTGTGAACAGATTGTCTCCAGGGCAAGGAGCTTCACAGTTTACAGCTTCAACCTTCCTGGGGCTAACCTTGGAGCATTCAGCATCTTCTGCCCCTCCGTGCACTTCCCATAGTGAGCCCACACAGGTGAGGCTCCTGGGGAAGCCAGAGGGTCCTGCACCCCAACTCCGCATTCAGACGTGACTCTCAGCCAGCCAGTAAAACAGGTTTATTAGACAACAGGAACATGGTTTAAAACAGAGCTTGTAGGTACAGAGAACTGGACCCCTCAGCCGGATCCGTCTTGGGGGACAGTGAGCCAGACACCTCATCTGCACTTCACTCCATGTCCCCAGCCAGCTCCAGACTGAAACTCACTCTTCAGCCCCTCCTCTTTCTTTGTCTCTTTCCCAGGCAGAAGATGTCACCTCCTCCATCCTCCTCCTGGGCTCAGGTTACAGCCTCAGGTATCGTCCAGAAAGGGGAGACTCCCATCCCCACACAATATTCAGAGGGAACATTTTCATTCCATCACAGTACCTTTTAAGTACGATACAGGGTTTAAAAGCAAGTGTGTTTAATGATTCATTTTCCCTTAAGACTTGGGATGCATTTGCCTCCAGTCGAGCTAGTGGTAAAGTCTGTTAACGTGTATGGAGATTGTGCGGCAATCCTCCAAGGACATGTCCATGAAGCTCTCCTGGAGTACTCCGCAAGCCTTTGCAGTAGGTTTCTGGGTAGGGCTGCCTTATTCCATCCTCCATGATTGGACACTTTACCCTGCCAGGTCAGTAGCAAGTAGTTGAGGATCATTGCTTCACAGAGCAGGGCAGCGAAAACTCCTGGGTTTTGGGTGCATTCAAGCAACATTCATCCTTTATCTCTCTGTGTTAGCCTCACGAGAGTGATATCATTCAGGGGTACCTAGTTGAAAGAGGGGAATTTGTTTAAGGGAACAATCCAAGGTGTCAGTTCACACTGGGGTGTTTGTGTTTGGCTGAGGCCTGATCAGAGCCACACGGCTGTGAGGTGGTGGTGGTGAATCATCCACGCTGGGCTGCTCCCATTTAGTTTAAAGGACTCATCCCTGATCAGAGCCTGATCGGAGCCACACGGTGGGGGTGGGGTAATCTTTTCACGTATGGGTGTCGGCACTGGGCCTAAAGGGCATTGGCAGGGGGAAGGTTGTGTGAAGTAATCATCTCAGAGAGACCGCAGGGAAGGCCCTCCTTTTAAATGGCAAACCCACCATGCATTGCTTGGTATGCGAAAGGCGGGCACTGCAGTCCGAAAGCACTGAAATGAATGCAGAAGAAGCAGAACCCCAGGTGCCCCAGGCCTTACCATGGCTGCCTGTAAGCTGAATTCTGTTGCCCAGCCACGTGTGATGCCTTGGTCACACCAAACTGGCAGGCACTTCAGCATAAAAGGCAAAATGTGACCTTGTACAGAAAGAACTGTGGTGTGTACTATGAATTTCTTGTTTCACTGGGAAAGATTCTCCCCTTGGTTCTCTAAAATGTATCTTTTAAAATTCTACCCTCCCTTTTTCTCCTCCTGCAAGTGCAACTGTTTCAATGTGCCCCCTATCAACTCCATCCCAGAGGCTGGCTCAGATTAGAAGGCAGAAAAAAATGCAATTGTGATGACATGTGCACCTCCAGTCCCCCTGTACAGTGGCTTTGGCTCAGGCTGGGGCTGAGGCTGCATGCTTCCGGCACTACTGGGCTGGGAGGGTGTAGCCTGGAGTTGCAAGGTTATTTTAGGAGGGTGGTTGCAGTACTGACACCCTTACTTCTGTGCTGCCTTGAGAGCTGGGTGCCTGGAAATAGCGGCTGCTGACTGAGGGCCCAGCAGTGCAGAAGTAAGGGTGGCAATACCATACCATGACATCCTTAGCTCTGCGCTGCTGCTGGCGGTGGCTCTGCCTTCAGAGCTGGATTTCCAGTCAACAGCCACCACTTTCCAGCTGTCCAGCTCTGAAGGCAGTGCTGCCACCAGCAGCAGCACACAAGTAAGGGTAGCAGTACCGCACTCCCTACAATAACCTTGTGACACCCCCCACCAACTCCTTTTTGGGTAAGGACCCTTACAATTACAACCCTGTGAAATTTCAGATTTAAATAGCTGAAATCATGAAATGTATTATTTTTAAAATCCTATGACTGTGAAATTGATCAAAATGGACCGTGAATTTGGGAGGACCCTGTATACATATATAAACTAAATATTTCTTCATTCATAGTGAGTAAATATGAATAGTACTATAGTTAAGGTTAAGATTTTGCCACTGTTGGTTTTTAATAAAAGTCACAGACAAGTCGCGTGTAATAAATAAAAATTCAAGGAAGCCCACGACTTATCTGTAACTTTTACTAAAAATAACAGGGGGCTGACTGCCAGGGGAGACTGACAGCTGCAGTACCCGCTGTCTGTGGCAGCTGACGGCTCTGGAACCCCAATTGTCTGTGTTGGCTCAGAGCTCCAGGGCCAGCAACTTAGAGCTCCAGGGCCCCTGTCACCCTGCAGCCTGGGGCTGAGGCTGAAGCAGAAAATGTCACAGAGCTCTTGGATCCATGAGCTTTGTCACAAAATCTTATACTTAACTATAGTGAATGAAACAATGAATTTACACCACTCTGGCTCTTTTGGGTAATATTAATTGCTAATTTGTCTCCTGAATTTAGGTCTGAGTATCATTGATTTAGTCTGACTTCCTGCACATTGCAGACCACAGAACCTCACTTACCCACTCCTGTAAGAGGCCCCTGACCTCTGTATGAGTTACTAACGTCCTCAGATCTTGATTTAAAGACTTCAAGTTACAGGGAATCTACCGTTTACACTAGTTTAAAACTGCAAGTGACCAGTGCCCTATGTTACAGAAGGCGGCGAAAAACCCCTAGGGATTCTGCCAATCTGACCTAAGATAAAATGCCTTCCTGACCCCAAATTTGGTGATCAGTTAGACCCTGAGCATGTGGGCAAGACCCAGCAGCCAGACACCTGGGAAAGAATTCTCTTTAGTAACACAGAGCCTTCCCCATCTAGTGTCCCCCATCAGCCATTGGAGATATTTGCTGCTAGCAGCCACAGATTGGCAACATTCCTTCGTAGGCAGTTTCATTATACCATCCCCTTCATAAACCTATCAAGCTCAGTCTTGAAGCCAGGTGGATCTTTTGTCCCCACTGTCACCTTGAAAGGCTGTTCCAGAACTCCACTCCTCTGATGGTTAGAAACATTCACCTAATTTTGAGCCTAAACTTGTTGGTGGCCAGTTCATGGCCATTTGTTCTTGTATCCACATTGATGCTTAACTTAAATAACTCATCTCCATCCCTGGTATTTACCCATCTGATGTATTTATAGAGAGCAATCACATCTCTCCCTCATACTTCATTTGGTTAAGCCAAACAAGCCAAGCTCTTTGAGTCTCCTCTCATAAGGTGGATTTTCCATGTCTCTAATCATCCTTGTTGCTCTTCTCCGCACCTGTTCCAGTTTAAATTCCTCTTTCTTAAACATGGGAGATCAGAATCACACACACTATTCCAGATGAGGTCTCACCACTGGCTTGTATAATGTGCACCTGTGCCTTGTATAATGTACACTTCCCTGTCTTTACTGGCAATACCTCACCTGCTGCATCGTAGGGTTAATTCATCTTTTTCATGGCCACATCATGTTGGTGGCTCATAGCCATTCTGTGATCAGTCAATACACCCAGGTTTTTCTCATCCTCTGTTACTTCAAAGGGAGCTAGCAGTTTGCAGGATGGGGCAGATAATACCCAGGGCAGGGTTTAATGTGTCCTCACCAGAAAAAGACTGAATCCAGGTGGGTGATTAGAGGGACTCAGTTCCTATCTTCTTTTCTTCTGTCCATCCTGAAGTGTCGACTAGTGCATGCTCCCCTTTCATATGGTGTGGGTGTCTGGCACAAGTGTGGGAATCTGTGAGATGCACATGTAGGTATTAACTAGGGTTACCATATTTGAACATTGAAAAAGGAGGACACTCCACGGGGGGAGGGGGAGGTTGGCCCCGCCCCAACTCCAGCCCTTCCCCGCCCCCATTCCAACCCCTTCCCCAAAGTCCCCTCCCCAACTCCACTCCCCTGCCTCATTAGACCTCTTTCCCAAAGGGGCCAGGATTCCTTGTGCCACAAGCTTCAAAATCACAGAACAAAAAGACAGCGCACTGGGAGTCTAGCCGGAGACCCCTCGGAGCTGATATGAGGCCAGGCTGAGAGTCCGCATGTGGTGCTGTGTGTGCTTATCCCAGCCAGGCTGCCCTACGGCCCCAGGGGAATTCAGCACCTTCACCTCAGTGGAAAGGTGGAAAAGAATTGGATGCACAGAGAATCTGTTAAAGCAGCTCACGCTGGGACTTATCCTGCCTTAGCAGGCAAAAGGAGTGGAAGGTGCTGAGCACCTGGCAGGCCTGATCGCAAAAACAGAAACTCTCCCCTCCCCCAGAAAAACAGACATGGCCTTAGGAGCACACTGTCTCCATTACAGATGGGGAAACTGAGTCTCAGAAAGTGATGCTACCCCTCCCAATACCAACAACATTCCAGGTTTCTATAGCACCTGTGAACCAAAGGCCTCCTGAAGATACAAAACCACTGAAATGCAACCACTTCTGGACTGGCATGGAAGGCATTTAAGAGCCCACAGCAGCAACACCACAGACACAGCACTACATGCGGCAGAGACTGGGACAGCAGGAGGATTTCGCTTTGCAGTTTGCACAGGTCCCAACAGCCCAGGCTCCAACCAGGTAGGGACTGACTGTCTTCACCCCAGCCAAGGGAGCCCGGGACAGGGACTTCTGCCCTGCTGCCCCAAGCTCCTGCTGCTGCTCCCCAGGCTTCCTCCTCCAGTGTCTCCTTCCCGGCCCTGGGGGCTTCTGCTCCTGCCAGCTGCAGTCAGGACAGCATGGGCTCAGGAGTCCACCCTCACCCTCACCCTCACCCTCTCCCCCTCCCCAGTGGCTGAGGCAGCCCAGGCTCCGACCAGGCTGGGGACTGACTGCTTCCACCCCAGCCAAGGCAGCCCGGGATCCAAATTTCTAGTTCTGCTCTGCAGCCCCACCCTCCTGCAGCCCCAAAGTCCTACCGCGGCTCCCCGGGATTCCTCCTCCAGCATCTCTGTCCTACTGGGGACTTCTGGAGGCAGCATCAGCGTGGGCTTTCCCCACCCCTCCCTCTCCCCCTCCTCTCATTGGCTCCCAACAGCAGAGGCAGGCCCGGGGCTCTAGTGCTCCCTACTGCTGCCCAGCTTGGAAGTTCTGCAGCCGCAACCTCCTCCTCCCCGCCCGGTCAAATCCCGGACATTTTGAGCTATTTAAAGATTCCCCCGGATGGCAATTAACAGCTAAAAAGCCGGACATGTCCAGGGGAATCCGGACGTATGGTAACCCTATATTAACATTCTCCTGTGTGTAGGGATGGCAGAGGGGAGAAATCAGTGAACTCTGTGTGTTTGTGGGGAGCTGTGTTCCAAATCTAGTTCTTTTCAGTTAGCAGTAGGCCACGAAATCTATAGATGACAAAATAATTTGTCTCAAGTATGACTGGGGTTTGAATTTTTCTCCAGAAATGTTCCATGGATGGAGAGAAGGAAGGCTGTGGAATTCTGAACGTTTGCAAGCAGCCAGAACTGGGTAAACCATGTGGAAGCTAACACAGGATCCTGATGATTTATTTCATCATGGCTTCTGACCCAATCTTGGATGCTGATCCCTGCAACTTGGAGCAATGAGTGTGTTCAGCCTGATGAATTATGGCATAGTGTGTCCTCTGCCAGTTAGCACTGAGGGGCTCCCTGGATCACAGCATCTCAGGGTCACATTAGCCATTTTGGTCATAGTATCACATTGGGCGCTCATGTTCAGCTGATTATCCACCATGACCCTCAATTCTTTTTCAGAGTCACTGCTTCCCGAGATAGAGTGCTCCATCCTGTAAGTATAGCTTACATTTTTTGTTCCTAGATGTACACATTTACTTTTAGCCATATTAAAACACATATAGTTTGCTTGTGCCCAGTTTTTCAAACAATCTAGATCACTTTGAATCAGTGACCTGTCCTGTTCATGATATACCACTGCCCCAATTTTTGTGTCATCTGAAAACGTTATCAGTGATGATTTTATGTTTTTTTACAGAGCATTGATAAATATGTTTATATAAAGTAGGGCCAGGAGCCAAACCCCGAGGGACCCCACTGGAAACGGACTCAGTCATTGATGTTTTCCCATTGAGACCTATTAGTTAACCAGCTTTTCATCTATTTAATGGTTGTGTATGTTAATTTTATAACATTCTAGTTTTTTAATCACAATGTTGTAATGGTCCAGCAAGCTCCATAGATAGCTGTTTTAAAACTCTTGTATGAAAGTTATATGAACCTGCTGATTTTAAAATGTCTAACTTTAGTAGTTGGTGTTTAACATCCTCCAGAGATTGTAAGGGAATGGAAAGAGTATTATCACTATAGGATTAGACTTCATCATCTGTCTTTTCCCCAAATACAGAAAAGAAATATTTATTCAACACTTCTGTTTTTTTCTGCAGTATTATTGATAAGTTTACCATTTCCATGTAGTAATGGACCAATACAATTTTCAGGTTTCTTTTTGTTCCTAATATATTTTTTAAAACTCCTTCTTACTATCCTTAACTCTGCTGGCCATAAATTTCTCCTTGTGTCCTTGGTTTCCCTTATCAATTTTCTAGAATTGCTAACTTATGATTTATATAAAGTTACCCTTTCTTCCAGCTGTTTTATATATATGTATAATTTTTTATAGCTGTTTTCATTTTACAGCTGCTTCTAAACCAGATTGTTGTTTTTTTAATCAGCACAGCCTTCTTCCTCAACTGTGGCTTTTGGGATATCAAGTAAAAGTGTTCTTAAATTATTCCCAATTATCATTCACTTTTTTTTCTGATAAAATTCATTTTCCCAGCTGATTTGGCTCAAAATTGTTTTCAGCTTTGTGAAATTGGCCCAATTAAAGCACTGAATGTGTATATTACTGGTCTGGACATTATTCTCTATTTCCCTTGGAATTTGAAGTTAAACTCTAGGAAAGGGTCCTGATAAAGCTGGCCTATTATTTTGGTTAACCCCTTTCTCACCTCCCTCCCAAGACCTTTTCTTCTTCAATAGCCATTTGCTGTCTCACAGAGAGGATCCCAAGAGGCGGGATTTTGATGTCACAAATGGATTTCATATTTCATATACATGGGGAAAGGACTGTGAAGGGCTCACAAAGTTGTTCTGTTTGATCTACTGAATTTTTCAGGCACTTTCTGGACCATGAGCTCAAGAAACCTGACAGCATCAGGCTCCAGGGGATGCAGCTTTACACTGCTCAGAGACATATTAGATATGAGAGAGAATCATTCAGCACTAAGGAAAACAAGTGTCCTGGTCAGGGAAAAAAACTTGATCAGGAGAAGCCCCAATATTTTCTTGTTGACGTGTTGAAAGGCAAAAAGTCACAAGTCATGGATCCCTTCTTCTTCACTGCACTCTTTCATTGACCATTTGAAGTCAAGTCCCACTGGAAATTACTTCTCAGAGCAGTCTCGAATCCCTGTCTCAGTACAGTACATTCAGGCACTAGAAAGTCTTTGTGAAGTGTATATTTATTGTCATTCTTTAATACATACTTCCTCTTATTGCTTTCTTCTGGCTTTGAAGCATCTAGAAGACCAAAGGCAGGACCATAGAAGGATGTTAAAAATTCATCACAAATTAATGTCAGGGCAAGCTGTGTGAAGTAACAGAGTATAAAGACCATTGAAATCAGCATGCACACATGCATGCTCAAAGCACTGACTTTTGTAGTTAGAACTACACAGCTAAACTAAGACCAAGAGACTTGATTAACAGCAAATTTTCAGAATGCCAATTAAAGAAAAGTTTAGTGAACAAACCGTTTGCACTTGTACCCTAGAACCATTATGAATTTTAATTCTGCATTGATCTATGTGTCTGAAACAATAATTAAAGTTGTATGAATGTTACCAATTCAGAAGGCTCTCATACTGTTGTGCTGTTACACAGGAGAAGACATCTGGGGGAGGAGGTGATTAGGTTCAGTTTTGAAGTGGGTCCACCTTTGTTGTTGACAGACAACCTAACATGGATGCCTCTACCCAGATCCTGGTGTGGATTTGCAGAGACTGTGGCCTGCATTTTCCACTCATAGAACATCAGGCTTGGGGGACCATCCAGCGTGAAAGATGCCTGCCAGTGGAATCTCCCAGGAAACATTTGGGAGAGCTACAGGAGGAAGTGGCTAGGCTGAGGAGGCCTATGTGGAATTTTTTGAGAGTATTCATATGGAGCGTAGTGGGGTGGCTGCCCCACTCCAGCAGAACAGGGGTTAAAAACAGCCCTGGAGAGGGCTGTAGCTGGGATTAAAGGAGTGAAAGCAGCTGAGACAGTAGCTGACCACAGGTGTGGTCAGCTCAAGTAGGGCCCAGCTGGCCCTGATAAGAGGGCTGGGGGCCAGGAGCTGGGAGGAGTCTCACTCTAGCCCTGGAGTGAGAAGGACTTAGCTGTCTGGGAATAGGGTACCTGAAGCACAGTAAGTATGGGTAAGGGTAAGAGGAGGGAGTTCCTGCCTGGCAACTCCCCAGGCTGAGGCCTTGTGAAAGGCCTAAAGAGGTACTGGGGCTGCAGAGGTGTAGCCTGGGGATAGGCAGAGGCATCTGGTCCAACCCACTTGCCAATGATGAGAGGCCATTACTGACTACAGTTTGCCCCAGTGAGAGTGGTCTAGATCAGGCCTGCACAACTCTGAAAGCAGCAAGGGCCATATTACTGCAAAAAACCCAGCTGCGGGCCAAAAAGCCCCGCCCCCATCTGCTTCTCCCTAACCCACCGCTTGGCTTGCCTCACCCCTATTCACCCCCTGTGGGCCGCACAGTGAGCCCGTGCGGGCCACATGTGGCCCCTGGGCCGCATGTTGTGCAGGCCTGGTCTAGATGATGACTGGCAGTAGCCACTGAGGCAAGGTGGGCCTAGAGGGTTGGGGGTTCCCCTGGGAGGGGAGACCTAGAGCCTGGGGGTACTGCTGGGGCAGAACCCCAAGGTAAAGGGTCCAGGGATCCAGGAGTCACACAGGGGCCTGTGGAAGGCAAGACATTGGCCACCAGGAGGCGCTTTGAGTACTTGATGAGCTAATTCCCAAGCAACCAGCAGGTGGTGCCATACCAGTGAGTCATCGCTCTGCTACATGGAGACATCCAACGCTAAGGATTCTGTCCAGCTACAGAGAACTGCTTTGATACCACAGGAGCAGGAGGATATGGCTCTGTCACAGGGAGGACACTGGCTCCTGGTTACTTCTCGCATTAGGCAGTGCTCCACCCCTACTCCCAACCCACCAACCATGGTGATGAAAAAGCAATATGCTGCCCTGGCAGTGAGGAATCACCTCCAAAGGTAGAGGAGAGAATTCATGTACCCCCAAGGCTAGGAGGATCGCAGCCATCACTCCCAGGAAGAAACATAAGGTAGTTGTTGTTAGAGATGCTTTTCCAAGGGGTATGGAAGCACCATTTGTCACCCTGAATCATAGAATCTCAGAGTTGGAAGTGACCTCAGGAGATCATCTAGTCTAACCCCCTGTTCAAAGCAGGACCAATCCCTATTTTTGCCTCCATCTCTGAATGGCCCCCTCAGGGATTGAACTCACAACTCTGGGTTTAGCAGGCCAATGCTCAAACTAATGAGCTATCTCCCTCCACAACATGGCATCCTGGGAGGTATGCTACCTGCCAGGGGCCTATATGAGACATTATGGAGGGATTGTCGAGGCTCATCTGTGCCTCTGACTACTACCCCATGCTACTAATGATACTGAAAGGTATGACCCTCAGGAGATCAGAAGTGACTACACTGCTCTGGGAGTAAGGATGAAGAAGTTGTGAGGACTGATGGTGTTCTCTTCAGTCCTTCTGGTGAAGGGTAGGGGACCAGGCAGAGAAAGATGCATCCTGGAGGTGAATGTCTGGCTGCAAGGATGGTGTCACAGGAGGGCTTCAGCTTCCTTAACCATGGGCTGGTATTCCAGGAAGAAGGACTTCTAAGTAGAGATGGGGTCAACCTATTGAGGAAGAGGAAGAGCATATTTGGATACCGACTGACAAATCTAGTGAGGAGGGCTTTAGGCTAGGTTTGAAGAGGGAGTGACCAAAGCCCACAGGTAAGTAAAAATGATGGAGAACCTGGGAGAAAGGTTGGAATTTGGAGGGAGCATGGGCTGTTATAGCAGGAATAGAGGAGAGAAGAGACAGAATGGGTGGTGGTGGTGAATAAAATCAATATCCCAGATGTCTGTATACTAATGCAAGAAGTATGGGCCATAAGCAGGAAGAGCTCAGAATGCTGGTAAATACACACAATTATGACATAGTTGGCATTACAGAACTTGGTGGGATAATACGCATGACTGGAATATTACTATAAAAGGGTCCAGCTTGTTCAGGAAGGACAGCAAGGAAGAAAGGGAGGACATGTTGCCTTATATATTTAAAATGTATACACTCGGACTGAGGTTGAGATGGAAATAGGAAACAGCCTTATTGATAGCCTCTGGGTAGTGACAAAAGGGGTAAAAAACAAGGGTGATGTCATGGTAGGGGTCTACTACAGACCACCTAACCAGGAAGAGGAGGTGGATGAGGCTTTTTTAAAAAACAACTAACAAAATCATCCAAAGGACAAGACTTAGTGTGGGGGGACTTCAACTACTCAAACATCTGTTGGGAAAACTACACAGCAGGGCACAGATCATCCAACAAGTTCTTGGAATGTTTTGGAGAATATTTTTAATTTCAGAAGATGGGGAAAGCTACTAGGGGAGAGACTGTTCTAGATTTAATTTTGACAAATAGGGAGGAACTGTTTGAGAATTTAAAAGTGGAAGGCAGTGTGAGAGAAAGTGATCATGAAATGGCAGAGTTCATGATTCTAAGGAATGGTAGGAGGGAGGACAGCAAAATAAAGACAATTGATTTCAAGAAAGCAGACTTTACCAAACTCAGGGAGTTGATAGGTAAGATCCCATGGGAAGCAAGTCTCGGGGAAAAACAATTGAAGACAGTTGACAGTTTTTCAAAGAAACATTATTTAGGGCACAAGATAACAAGTATCCCATTGTATAGGAAGTATGGCAAGAGATCACCCTGGCTTAATAGAAGATCTTCAATGATCTAAAAATCAAAAAAGAGTCCTACACAAAGTGGAAGCTAGATCAAAATACAAAGGATGAATATAAGCAAATAAAACAAGTATGTAGGGACAAAATTAGAAAAGCCAAGGCACAAAAGGAGATCAAACTAGCTAGAGACATACAGAGTAACAAGAAAACACTCTACAAATACATTAGAAGCAAGAGGAAGACCAAGGACATGGTAGGTTCCTTACTCAATAAGGGGGACAAACAATAATAGAAAATGTGGAAATGACAGAGGTGCTTAATGACTTCGTTTCAGTTTTCAGCAAGAAGGTTGGTGGCGATTGGACATCTAACATTGGCACTATATTCACCCTATCTATAAAAAAGAAAAATAAGGAGAATGCGGGGAATTACACTGGTCAGCTTAACTTCTGTAAGATAATGGAGCAAATAATTAAGCAATCAGTTTGCAAACATCTAGAAGATAAGAAGATGATAAATAACAGTCAGCATGGATTTGTTAAGAACAAACAAACCTGATAGCTTCTTTGACTGGGTAACAAGCCTCGTGGATGGGGGGAAGCAATAGATGTGATATATCTTGACTTAATTAAAGCTTTTGATACAGACTTGCATGACGTTCTCATTAACAAACTAGGAAATGCAACCTAGATGGAGCTACTATAAGGTGGGTGCAAAATTGGTTGGAAAACTGTTCCCAGAGAGTAGTTATCAGTGGTTCACACTAATGCTGGAAGGGCATAATGACTGGGGTCCCCCAGGGATCAGTTCAGCATCTTCATCAGTGATTTAGATTATGGCATAGACACTACACTTATAAAGTTTGCAGATCACACCAAGCTGGGAGGGGTTGCAAGTGTTTGGAGGATAGGATTGTAATTCAAAATGATCTGGACAAACTGGATAAATGGTCTGAAGTAAGTAAGATGAAATTCAATAAGGACAAATGCAAAGTGCTCCACTTAGGGAGGAACAATCAGTTGTACATATACAAAATGGGAAATAACTGCCTAGGAAGGAGTACTGCAGAAAGGGATCTGGGAGTCACAGTGGATCACAAGCTAAATATGAGTCAGTGTAACACTGTTGCAAAAAAAAAAAAAAAAGCATAACATCATTCTGGGATTTATTAGCAGGAGTGTTGTAAGCAAGTTACGAGAAGTAATTCTTCTGCTCTACTCTGCGCTGATTAAGCCTCAGCTGGATTATTGTGTCCAGTTCTGGGCACCATATTTCAGGAAAGATGTGGACAAATTGGAGAAAGTCCAGAGAAGAGCAACAACAATGGTTAAATGTCTAGAAAACATGACTTATGAGGGAAGATTGAAAAAATTGGGTTTGTTTAGTCTGGAAAAGAGAAGACTGAGAGGGGACATAACAGTTTTCAAGTACATAAAGGGTTGTTACAAGGAGGAGTCTTGTCCACAAGAAGATTAACAGCCTCAGGAGAAACTTTGCTGTTTTCTGGACGAAATGAAGGGTTTTGCCATCCTTTTGAAGAAGGGAGTGGAGCATTCCTTGCTTGAACGGAAATCAATCAGCAGCAGACTTATGAGAGCCAGACTGAAAGAGAAACATAATAATATCACCCTGATTCAGTGTTATGCTTTTACAAATGATTGTGATGAAGTAGTAAGGAATAAATTCTATCTTATACTACAAGGTGGAGTTGGAGAGAGTACCATGTCATGACCTATTGTTATGGGAGACCTGAATGCCAAGGTCAGTAAGGACAACACAATGACAGAGCAATGAGAGGACATGGATGTGGCACTATGAATTAAAATGGAGAAAAGCTTGTTGATTTCTGTAATATGAATGACCTAGTCATTGGCAGAACCCTATTTGAACCTCATAAAATTCACAAGCTGTCATGGTGTTCTCCAAAAGGCAGAGATAAGAACCATATTGACTATATCATGGTCAATAGCAAATGTTGATGTGAAAGTGAGAAGGGGTGCAGATGTTGGCAGTGATCACCACCTTGTAACAGTTAAAACTGAGAAGTGTGGGTCCGCCAAACAAGGGGCACAGATGTTATGATATAGACATGCTAAAGTCCCTTGAAATGCAGAAAGCCTTCATTCTGCAATTAAATAGGTTTCAAGCACTTGCAGACTTTGATGAAGAGGAGGGGTATACAGATGAGGAGACCAACAATTAGTGGGACGTAACAACAATTTATAAAAAGAGCAGCGAAACCTGTCTAGGCTATAGGCAGAAGAGAAGGAAGGTTTGGATTACACCCAGTTCATGGAATGCCATAGAAACCAGACAAGCCTTGAAGAGAAAAGTTTTAGACACAAAATCGCAGAAGTTAACGGATAAATATTATGAGCAGTATAGCAAAGCACACCAGGAGATCAAACACCTTGGAGAGTGGACAAACAGCATTATAATGATAATCTGGCAGCAGAAGCAGAGAATGCAGCTGGTTGTGGTGAACAAGGAACCATCTACAAAAAGATGTGGCTTATCAGTGGTAAACGGCAGTGTCATAACTATAAAGGGAAGGGCAACAAACTTTATGTGTGAAGTAATATAAAATCCCTCCTGACCAGACGTACAGAATCATTTACCTGTGAGGGGTTAAGAAGCTCAAATAACCTAGATGGCACCTGATCAGAAGGACCAATGTGGAAAGAAGATACTTTCAAATCTGGGGGTGGAGGGGCGTTTTTGTTTGTCTCTGTGTTCTCCTGGAGCCAGAAAGGGACCAGGCAGGAAAATACATCTCCTAAAACCCTACCCTGAAATAAACATCTAGAATTACAGAAATAGTAAATAAAACAAGGAATGGCGTTAGATTATCTTTTGTTTTAGTTTGTGAATTTTTCCTATGCTAAGGGGGAGTTTTATTTCTGTTTTCTGTAACTTTGAAGCTAAGCCTGGAGAAGATCCTCTGTGTTTAAATTTTTTATTACCATATAACTTTACCTTCCATCTTGAATTTACAGAGGTGATTCTTTTAGATTTTTTTAAATAAATAAAATTCTTGTTCTAAGAACCTGATTGATTTTCAGTGTCCTAAAAACCCAGGGATTTAGTCTGTGCTCACTTATATCAATTGATGAGGATATTATTCTCAAGCCTCCCCAGGAAAGGGAGTGAAGGGTTTGGGAGTAATAGGAACTCCAAGTGGTCCTTTCCTTGAATCTCTGTTTAAATCACTTGGTGATGGAGCAATACTGTCCAAGGACAAAGAAGGATTTGTGCCTTGGGAAAGTTTTAAAACTAAACTGGTAGAAATAAGCTTAGGGGGTCTTCCATGCAGGTGCCCACATCTGTACCCCAGAGTTCAGAGTGTAGAGGAAACCCTGTCAGGCAGACACCAACAACTACTGTTATCAGAAACAAACAAAGACACCTACTAACAACTGAAAAAGAACAAGAAATGCACTGGACAGAGCATTTCAAATAATTGTTGATCAGAGAGCCACCTAATGAGGAAGCAAACATCCAGGAGGCAGAAGAAGATCTTGATATCAAGAGACGCCCCAATTAAGGAAGAGATCATTCAAGCCATCAAATCCTTAAAAAATGAGAGAGCTCCTGGCAAAGATAACTTGAATGCAGAATTGCTCAAGGTAAATCCTAAATTAGCAGCATCTCTCCTGACACCTGTCTATTTACATCAATCTGGGAAAGGGAAAAAGTGCCAGATGTGTGGACCAATGGGGTTATAGTGAAGATACCAAAGAAAGGAATTCTCAGTGATTGTAATAACTGGCATGGTATCAAAATTTTATCTGTGCCAAGCAAAGTATTATGTATGTGCAACAGTGTCCAAGCAGATGACCGACCCCTCTTAAGTTATGAATAACTTATTTGAGGTTATCTGCGGGATCACAGCTTTTGTGGTTTGGGACAGTGGGGTTGGATACTTACGAATACTGGAGTATGGAACAATAATTCTCAGACAAACACAGTCTTCTGATAAACACTAATGACTTTTACTGATAATATTCTAGATTGGATTACACAATACAGGTACTTATCTTACTCTAACACTTATTTACCTTAATTCTTATTTCTTAAACATGCACTTATAGACTAAACACAACATTTAATCATTTAACATATACTTATGTTACTACTACATATAAGACAATCTGAGTTCCTTAGGCCTTACTCTATTCTGTTCCCAGGTACCTATTCCTTATACCTTTAAGGGAGATAGCTCAGGTGGTAACCTGAGTCTTTCCCTGGTTCCAAATACTCACACCCGTTGGATGTCACCGGCATCCCTCTATGACAGTCCAGACCCAGGCGGACAGAGGCTCAAGATCGGCGTGATGCCTTCAAGATGGCAGTCCTCTGCAAGGTAGTTGTGCTACCAGCAGGGTTTTTTTATATGTTTTTGATTTGGTTGTGTCTACGTCGACACAACCAATTCTGTGGTTTTGTGACGTTTACACAACCAATTCGATGGTTTTGTGACATGCACACGACCAATTCTGTGGTTTTGCACGACCAGCAGTCTATGCTGACGGTGAGAAGGTCAACAGGATGTTACTATGTCCTAGGCCTCACAGTCACCATGGGGATGGTAACGTATATTTCCTAGGCCCCATAGTCACCATGATGATGGTGATGTTTTATTTCCTTAGTCTACTGCAATACAGTTACTGCCGGAAGCCAACTTGGTCGTGTCTAGCATTGTTTTTCTGCCAGGTGGTCCGGATATGATTTTTATCTGAGTGACTGTTAGAAAAAAAGAAGGTGGGAGACTGAAAGCCTAGTTTTATATAGGGCTGAGGGATCCTGCCTTACAGTATGATCAGAGTCCAGTGTATATCAGGGGCAGTTGATAGCGTTCTCAGAAAAGAGCAAGCTGGTTTTCGGAAAGGGTGTGGATGCACAGACCAGATCTTCCCTCTACGAAATATAATAGAACAGTGCTTAGAATGGCAATGGCAACTCTACGTAAATTTCATAGACTTTGAGAAGGCTTCTGATAGCATTCACAGGAACAGCCTGTGGCACATTCTGCAGGCATATGGAATTTCTTTCCATATAATCAATGTAATCAAAAGCTTCTATTTCAACTTTACATGCAGTGTTGACCACAGTGAGCTCAGTTTTGAAGTCAAAACAGGAGTATGGCAGATGTGTGTCATGTCTGCAATCCTCTTCAACATTGCCATCAACTGGGTAAAGTGGCATACAACAAAAGACATGCCAAAAGGCATTAAATGGACACTCTTCTCATCCCTTGAAGACCTGGACTTCGCAGATGATCTTGCTCTCCTATTACATGCCCAATGCCATATACAAGAAAAACCAATTTGACTCAACATATTCAGCCAGCAATTGGACTGAAAATCAACCAGTACGGATAGAGGATTATGTTCTCACCAGTGTAGAAACATTCACATACTTGGGCAGCACCAGGATTGTGGAACAAGACAGGACATCTGGAACAAAATCACTAAAGCCAGCAACACTGTCAGGAGCTTAAATGCAGTTTGGAAATAATCAAAAACACAACACCAAAACCAACTTAAGATTTATCAGAGCTGTGGACTTCTAACATCACTATATAGTGCAGAATGCTGGGGAATGAGAAAATATGACATGTCCAAATTATCATCATACCATACAACCTACCTCAGAAAAATCCTCCATATCTTTTAGCCCAGAAGAATCTCAAACCAAGATCTATTGACACAGTGCAGCCAAGAGGATGAGTACCATCATACCCAGGAGATGCTGGAGATGGATCAGTCATGTTTTTCAGATGGAAACTGATTCCACCCTCAAAGTAGCAATAAGATGGACACCTGAAGGCAAGCGAAAACGAGGCTGCCTGAAAACATGTTGAAGAGCTGTGGAGGCCAAGCTGAAAAACCTGGGGCATAACTGGGGAACCACTGAAAGACTTGAAAGAAACAGACAGGAGTGGAGGAGCTTCATCACTGCTCTAAACATCAGAGCCATAACAGTAACATCATGATGATGACAAGGAAGAGGGAGAAAAATTGTTGTTCTTAACCTCTGAGGACAGGATAAGAGGCAATGGGCTTAAATTGCAGCAAGGGAAGTTTAGGTTGGATATTAGGAAAAACTTCCTAACTGTTAGGGTGTTTAAGCACTGGAATAAATTGCCTAGGGAGGTTGTGGAATCTCCATCATTGAAGGTTTTTAAGAGCAGGTTAGACAAACATGTGTAAGGGATGGTCGAGATAGAACTTAGTCCTGCCATGAGTGCAGGGGAGTGGACTAAATAACCACTCAAAGTCCACTGTCAGAGGGATAGCCATGTTAGTCTGGATCTGCAAAAGTGACAAAGAGTCTTGTAGCACCTTATAGACTAACTGAATTTAGGGATCATGAGCTTTCGTGGGCTAAGACCCACTTCATCAGATGAATGTTGTGGAAATCTCCAGAGGCAGGTATAGCAGGCAAGAAAGCAAGGTAAATTTCCAGCAGGTGATCTGGAGGTGTGAACACCCAGAGAGGAGAAACTGCTTTTGTAATTGGCAAGCCATTCACAGTCAATATCGAGTCCAGACCTGATGGTGTTGAATTTGCAGATGAACTGGAGCTCAGCAATTTCTATTTGAAGTCTGGCCTTGAAGTTTTTTTTATTGAAGGATGGCTGTTTTGAGGTCTGCTATTGTATGTCCAGGCAGGTTGAAGTGTTCTTCTACAGGCTTTTGTATATTGCCGTTCCTAATATCTGATTTGTGTCCATTTATCCTTTTATGTAGGGATTGTCCAGTTTGGTCGATGTACATAGCAGAGGGGCATTGTTGGCACATGATGGCGTATATTATATTGGTAGAAGTGCAGGTGAATGAACCAGTGATGGTGTGGCTGATCTGGTTAGGTCCTGTGATGGTGTTGCTGGTGTAGACATGTGGGCAGAGTTGGCATCGAGGTTTGTTGCATGGATTGGTTCCTGAGTTAGAGTTATTATGGTGCAGTGTGTTGTTGCTGGTGAGAATCTGCTTCAGGTTGGCAGGTTATCTATGGGCAAGGACTGGCCTGCCTCCCAAGGCCTGTGAAAGTGAGGGATCATTGTCCAGGATGGGTTGTAGATCACTGATGATGTGTTGGAGAGGTTTTAACTGAGGACTGTAGGTGAGGGCCAGTGGTGTTCTGTTGTTTTCTTTCTTGGGCTTGTCTTGTAGCAGCAGGCTTCTGGGTACACGTCTGGCTCTGTTGATCTGTGTCCTTACTTCCTCATGCAGGTATTGCAGTTTTAAAAATGCTTGGTGAAAATCTTGTAGGTGTTGGTCTCTGTCTGAGGGGTTGGAGCAAATGCGGTTGTACCTCAGTGCTTGGCTGTAGACAATGGAGCGTGTAGTGTGTCTGGGATGGAAGCTGGAGGCTCGAAGGTAGACAAAGCGGTCGGTAGGTTTTCGGTATAGGGTGGTGTTTATGTGGCCATCATTAATTTGCACCGTGATGTCCAGGAAGTGGACCTCCCGTGTAGACTGGTCCAGGCTGAGGTTGATGGTAGGGTGGAAGCTATTGAAATAGTGGTGGAATTCTTCCAGAGTTTCTTTCCCATGGGTCTAGATGATGAAGATGTTATCAGTGTAGCATAGGTAGAGAAGGGGCATGAGTGGGCGAGACCTGAGGAAGCGTTGTTCCAGGTCAGCCATAAATATGTTGTCATATTGTGGGGCCATGCGGGTGCCCACAGGGGTGCCACTGGTCTGGAGGTATATATTGTCACCAAATTTGAAATAATTGTGCGTGAGGATAAAGTCACAAAGCTCAGCAACCAGTTGTGCTGTGGCATCATCAGGGATACTGTTCCTGACAGCTTGTATTCCACCTCTGTGTGGGATGTTTGTGTAGAGAGCCTGTACATCCATGGTGGCTAGGATGGTATTTTCTGGAAGATCACCACTGCATTGTAGTTTTCTCAGGAAGTCGGTGGTGTCATGGAGATAGATGGGAGTGCTGGTGGCGTAGGGTCTGAGTAAAGAGTCCACATATCCAGATAGTCCTTCAGTGAGTGTGCCAATGCCTGAGATGATGGGGCATCCAGGATTTCCAGGTTTGTGGATCTTGGGTAATAGATAGAATAACCCCGTCGGGGCTCTAAGGGTATGTTAATTTGTTCCTGTGTTACTGTAAGGAGTGTCCTGAGCAGATGGTGCAGTTTCTTAGTATACTCCTCAGTGGGATCTGAGGAAAGTGGCCTGTATAATTTGGTATTAGAGAGTTGTCTGGCAGCCTCCTTTTGGTAGTCAGACCTGTTCATGATGATAACAGCGCCTCCTTTATCAGCCTCTTTGATTATAATGCCAGGATTGTTTCTAAGGCTGTGAATGGCATTGCGTTTTGCACGACTGAGGTTATGAGGTAAACGATGTTGTTTTCCCACAATTTCTGCCTGTCCACGTCTGCGGAAGCATTCTGTATATAGGTCCAGACTGTCATTTCGTCCCTCAGAAGGAGTCCATGTGGAGTTGTTCTTCTAGTGCTGTTGGTGGAAGAGTATCTGTTTATCAGTGCGTTGTTCAGTATTGTCTTGAAAGTATTCTTTGAGTGGAGACAGCGAAAGTAGGCTTCAAGATCACCACAGAACTGTATCATGTTTGTGGGGGTAGTGGGGCAGAAAGAGAGTCCTCGAGATAGGACAGACTCTTCTGCCAGGCTGAGTGTGTAGCTGGATAGATTGACAATATTGCTGGGTGAGTTAGGGGTACCACTGTTGTGGCCCCATGTGGCAGGTAGGATTTTAGACAGTTTACAATCCTTTTTCTTCTGCAGAGAAGTGAAGTGTGTAATGTAGATCTCCTGTCTTACTTTAGTAAAGTCCATTTGTGTGAAAGGTTGTTTTTTTATTAAAGTTTCCAGATTGGAGAGCTCTTTTTTGATATTTTCCTGTTTGCTGTACAGGATGCTGATCAGGAGGTTCTTCAGTTTCTTTGATAGTGTCTGGCATAATTTCTCACTGTGGTCTGTGCAGTATGTGTATTGTAATGGATTTTTCACCTTCAGTCCATTTGGTATGATGTCCATCCATTTGCATTTGGAGAGAAAGATGATATCTGTCTGTATTTGTGCAAGTTTCTTCATGAGGTTGATGGATTTCCACTCCATACGGCTAAATGCAGTGCCTTGCATGGTGTCTACTATTAGAGGGGTAGCCGTGTTAATCTGGATCTGCAAAAGCGACAAAGAGTCTTGTAGCACCTTATAGACTAACAGATTTTAGGGATCATGAGCTTTTGTGGGCTAAGACCCACTTCATCAGATGAATGTTGTGGAAATCTCCAGCGGCAGGTATAAATAGCAGGTATAAATAGAGGTGTTCACACCTCCAGATTACCTGCTGGAAGTGGGCTTCACCCCCCCGATTGAATTTACCTTGCTTTCTTGCCTGCTATTTATACCTGCCTCTGGAGATTTCCACAACATTCATCTGATGAAGTGGGTCTTAGCCCACAAAAGCTCATGATCCCTAAAATCTGTTAGTCTATAAGGTGCTACAAGACTCTTTGTCGCTCTCAAAGTCCCATTATGTCCTATGATTCTTCAAGATAAGAGATGATAGACAGTAGAGTACAAGGAAGCAATGAGGCAATACAGGTCATCTCAATAGACAGTGGTCTTAGTGGCCTGTTTCCAAGTTTCTTCTAGCTGTCACAGTAAGGAGAGTTTTAAGGAAGGATTTGAAGGAGTACAGGAGGTAGCTTTGCAGCTCTTTACAAGGAGTTCCTCCCGTTTGTGAAGGCAACATGTGAGAACAGGAAGGCACAGGCAGGCAAACCCCTCTTGAAAACCAGTCTGAGTGACATGGTGGCTGAAGTCACTGCGTGGACACTCCAAGACATGGGCAGCAGAGTCCTCACCACCAGGAGGCAAAGCTGCAGTAGACGCTGCAGTAGGAGCAGAGTTCCGCATGGATGCTGACGGAGAGAGCAATAGGTCCTTCTGGGAGACTCTAGAGGATTTTGAACAGGACAGCATTGCCTCTTCCACTACGGTGACTAAGTGTCTGGTTTTCAACCAGGACACCCAGTTGAAAAGGGATCCTGGCAGCTCTGGTCAGCACTGTTGACTGGGCCATTAAAAGTCCGGTTGGCGGCGCTAAGGCAGGCTAGTCCGTATCTGTCCTGGCACCATGCTGTAGCCAGAAGCAGCCAGCAGGTGGAGAACAATGGGGCTTTGCATGCTGCCCCCACCCGAAGGAGTAACTGTGCAGTGGGTGCTGACCAGAGCCACCAGGGTCCCTTTTTCGTTATGGTCGAAACTCAGACACCTGGTCACCCTAATCCCTGCTGCTGTTCCACGGCTCTGTACCACGCTTCAACTGCCCCCAAGAGATCCCTTTTCTGCTCCACCAAGGAAATCATGTCAGTAGTTCTGTCCCTTGCAGAGCCCAGGGGTAGCCTTGCCTGGCCCCAATCCTTAGAAAGGGACCAAGTAAGATCTTTGGAGCAGCACCTAAAGAATGGGAGCCAAGTGGCTGGGGAGTCAATCTAATGTTGCAGCAGATGGTCGGATGAGTTCCATGCTACACCCCAGCACCTTTCGGTTGTCTCTTAGGAAGGTTAAAAAACAAACAGGAAATTCTTTAATTATATCAGAAGCAGGAAGTCTGCAGAATAAATGGTGGGTGCTCCCTGAGGGTGTTGGTTATTCAGGGCACCCACTATTCCTTCTATAGGCTTTGTGCTTCCATTACACTCAGAGTCTCTCACATACGTAAAGTGACTGAAGTGAAATCACTGCAAGCTGCATGGATACTTTTCCATGACATCATAATAGAGGCCCAGCCCAAATTAAAAAACACAGTCAAAGAACTAAAAAAGAACTTAACAACCATGTAAAAGAAGCAATGAGCTAAAAAAGCATCTTTTAAAAAGTGGAAGTCAAATCATAGAATATCAGGGTTGGAAAGGACCTCAGGAGGTCATCTAGTCCAACTCCCTGCTCAAAGCAGGACCAATCCCCAAATAAATCATCCCAGACAGGGCTTTGTCAAGCCTGACCTTAAAAACCTCTAAGGAAGGAGTTTCTACCACCTCCCTAGGTAACCCATTCCAGTACTTCACCACCCTCATAGTGAAAAAGTTTTTCCTAATATCCAACCTAAACCTTCCCCACTGCAACTTGAGACCACTACTCCTTGTTCTGTCATCTGGTACCTCTGAGAAAAGTCTAGATCCATCCTCTTTCGAAGCCCCTTTCAGGTAGTTGAAAGCAGGTATCAAATCTCCCCTCAGTCTTCTCTTCTGTAGACTAAACAATCCCAGTTCTCTCAGCCTCTCCTCATAAGTCATGTGCTAAAGGCACCTAATCATTTTTGTTGCCCTCCTCTGGACTCTTTCCAATTTTTCCACATCCTTCTTGTAGTGTGGGTCCCAAAACTGGACACAGTACTCCAGATGAGGCCTCACCAATCTCAAAAAGAGGGGAATGATCACATCCCTCGAGCTGCTGGCAATGCCCCTATTTATACAGCCCAAAATGCCGTTAGCCTTCTTGGCAACAAGGGCACACTATTGACTCATATCCAGCTTCTCATCCACTGTAACCCCTTGGGCCTTTTCTCCAGAAATGCTGCCTAGCCAGTCGGTCCCTAGTCTGTAGCAGTGCATGGGATTCTTCTGTCCTAACTGCAGGACTGTGCACTTGTCCTTGTTGAACCTCATCAAATTTCTTTTGGCCCCAATCCTCTAATTTGTCTAGGTCCCTCTGTATCCTATCCCTACCCTCCAGCGTATCTACCGCTCATCCCAGTTTAGTGTCATCTGCAAACTTACTGAGGGTTCAGTCCACTCCATCCTCCACATCATTAAAAAATATGTTGAATAAAACTGGCCCCAGGACTGACCCTTAGGGCACTCTGCTTCATACCGGCTGCCAACTAGACATGGAGCCATTGATCACTACCCATTGAGCCCAACAATCCAGCCAGCTTTCTATCCACCTTATGATCCATTCATCGAGCCCATTCTTCTTTAACTTGCTGACAAGAATACTGTGGGAGACCATATCAAAAGCTTTGCTAAAGTCACGAAATAGCATATCCATTGCTTTCCCCTCATCCACAGAGCCAGTTATCTCATCACAGAAAGCAATGAGGTTATTTAGGCATGATTTACCCTTGGTGAATCCATGCTGACTGTTCCTGATCAATTTCCTCTCCTCTAAGTGCTTCAGAATTGATTCCATGAGGACCTGCTCCATGATTTTTCCAGGGACTGAGGTGAGGCTGACTGGCCTGTAGTTCCCTGGATCCTCCTTCTTCCCTGTTTTAAAGATGGGCACTACATTAGCCTTTTTACAGTCATCCGGGACCTCCCCTGATTGCCATGAGTTTTAAAAGATAATTACCAACGGCTCTGCAATCACCTCCGCCAACTCCTTTAGCATCTTCGATTGCTGTGCATCCAGCCCCATGGACTTGTGATCGTCCAGCTTTTCTAAATAGTCCTGAACCATTTCTTTCTCCACAGATGGCTGGTCATCTCTTCCCCATGCTGTGCTGCCCAGTGCAGTAGTCTGGGCGTTGACCTTGTTTGTGAAGACAGAGGCAAAAAAAGCACTGAGTACATTAGCTTTTTCCATATCCTCTATCACTAGATTGCCTCCCTCATTCAGTAAGGGGCCCACACTTTCCTTGACCTTCTTCTTGTACCTGAAAAAACCCTTCTTGTTACTCCTAACATCTCTTGCTACTGTAAGTACAAGTGTGATTTAGCCTTCCTGGTTTCACTCCTGCATGCCTGAGCAATATTTTTATATTCCTGCCTAGTCATTTGTCCAATCTTCCACTTCTTGTAAGCCTCTTCTTTGCATTTAATATCAGCAAGGATTTCACTGTTAAGCTAAGCTGGTCGCTTACCATATTTACTATTCTTTCTACAGATTGGGATGGTTTGTTCCTGCAACCTCAATAAGGATTCTTTAAAATACAGCCAGCTCTCCTGGACTCCTTTCCCCTTCATGTTATTCTCCCACGGGATCCTGCCCATCAGTTCCCTGAGGGAGTCAAAGTTTGCTTTTCTGAAGTCCAGGGTCTGTATTCTGCTGCTCTCCTTTCTTCCCTGTGTCAGGATCCTGACCTCAACCATCTCATAGTCACTGCCTCCCAGGTTCCCATCCACTTTTGCTTCCCCTACTAATTCTTCACGGTTTGTTAGCAGCAGGTCAAGAAGAGCTCTGCCCCTAGTTGGTTCCTCCAGCACTTGCGCTAAGAAATTGTCCCCTACGCTTTCCAAAAACTTCCTGGATTGTCTGTGCTTTCCTGTATTGCTTTCCCAGCAGATATCAGGGTGATTGAGGTCTCCTATGAGAACCATTGTTTGTGATCTAGTAACTTCTCTTAGTTTCTGGAAGAAAGCATCATCATTAAATCCTAGTGAGGTATCTAGAAAAGAGCATAAACACTGCCAAATTAAGTGTAAAAATGTAATAAGAAAGGCCAAAAAGTAGTTTGAAGAACAGCTAGCCAAAAACTCAAAAGGTGATATCAACTTTTTTTTAAATACATCAGAAGCAGGAAGACAATAAAATCATTCCAGAGAAACTAAATGAATTCTTTGTGTCAGTCTTCACAGCTGAGGATTTTAGGGAGATTCCCAAACCTGACCCATCTTTTGTAGGTAACAAATTCTGAGGAATTGTCACAGACTGAAGTGTCAGTATAGGAGGTTTTGGAATTAATTGATAAACTTAACTGTAACAAGTCACAGGGACCAGATGGCATTCACCCAAGAGTTCTGAAAGAACTCAAATGTGAATTTGCAGAATTATTAACTAAGGTTTGTAATCTGTCCTTTAAATCAACTTCTGTATCCAATGACTGGAAGATAGCTAATATAACACCAATATTTAAAATGGGCCCTTGAGGCAATCCTGGCAATTACAGACCGGCAAGTTTAATGTCCATACTGGGCAAATTAGTTGAAACAATAATAAAGAATAAAATTGTCAGGCACATAGAAGAACATAAATTGTTGGGCAAAAGTCAGCATGGTTTCTGTAAAGGGAAGTCATGTCTTACTAATCTATTAGAGTTCTTTGAAGGGGTCAACAAACATGTGGACAAAGGGGATCCAGTGGACATAGTGTACTTAAATTTCCAGAAAACCTTTGACAAGGTCCTCATCAATGGCTCTTACATAAATTAAGTTGTTAGGAGATAAGAGGGAAGATCCTTTCCTGGATTGAGAACTGGTTAAAAGACAGGGAACAAAGGGTAGGAATAAATGGTAAATTTTCAGAATGGAATAACTAGTGGTGTTCCCGAAGCATCAGTCCTAGGACCAATCCTATTGAATTTATTCATAAATGATCTGGAGAAAGGGGTAAACAGTGAGGTGGCAAAGTTTGCAGATGATATCAAACTGCTCAAGATAGTTAAGACCAAAGCAGATTGTGAAGAACTTCAAAAATATCTCAGAAAACTAAGTGACTGGGCAACAAAATGACAAGTGAAATTTAATGTGGATAAATGTAAAGTAATGCACGTTGGAAAAAATAACCTCAACAATACATATAACATGACGGGGGCTAATTTAGCTATAACTAATCAGGAAAAAGATCTTGGAGTCAGCATGGATAGTTCTCTAAAGACATCCACGCAGTGTGCAGCGGCAGTCATTAAAGCAAATGGGATGTTAGGAATCATTAAAAAAGGGATAGAAAATAAGACAGAGAATATCTTATTATCCTTATATAAATCTATGGTGCACCCACATCTTGAATACTGTGTACAGATGTGGTCTCCTAATCTCAGAAAGGATATGCTGGCATTAGAAAAGGTTTAGAGAAGGGCAATTAAAATGATTAGAGGTTTGGAACAGGTCCCATATGAGGAGAGATTAAAGAGGCTAGGACTTCTTAGCTTGGAAAAGAGGGTGACTAAGCGGGAATATAATAGAGGTATATAAAATTATGAGTGCCGTGGAGAAAGTGAATAAGGAAAAGTTATTTACCTGTTCCCGTAATATAAGAATTAGGGATCACCAAATGAAATTAATGGGCATCAGGTTTAAAACAAATAAAAGGAAGCTCTTCTCACAGCGCACAGTCAGTCTGTGGAACTCCTTGCCTGAGGAGGTTGTAAAGTCTAGGAATATAATAGGATTTAAAAGAGAACTGGATAAATTCATGGAGGTTAAGTCCATTAATGGCTATTAACCAGGATGGATATGGAATGGTGTCCCTAGCCTCTGTTTGTCAGAGTGTGGTGATGGATAGCAGGAGAGAGATCACTTGATCATTACCTGTTAGGTTCACTCACTCCGGGGCACCTGGCATTGGCCACTGTCAGTTGACAGGATACTGGGCCAGATGGACCTTTGGTCTGACCCAATACGGCCTTTCTTATGTTCTTCAGGAAGGTCGACGCAGCCAGGAGTAGGTTCAGAAGAGCACTTTCTCCCTCTGATTCCCAGGCAGGTGCAGCTCCCTCCCCTGATTCTGGAGAGCTACCTACCATGTACTACCCCCATATTAAAAAATGGGAAATTAAAAACATTATTAGAAGACAATCTGGGCTTCATCAGACCACGCTCACCCAAAACCTTACCAGTATATCACAGGACATCAGCAATACCAGGAGAGATGGGCTGGAGTGCCGAAGAGAAGCAAAATGGGAAAGTAACTGAAATACTTCTCAGATGGTGTAGTGAGGCGATGACTCACCGGTGCGGCACCTCCTGCTGATCATCCAGGGAATTAGCTCTTTTTAAATGGAGTACCCTCTTCAGGCCAGTATCTCGCCTGCTGCTGGCCCCCCGTGTCCCTCCAGGACCTCAGTGCCCCTTTGCCTTGGGGTGCTGGCCCCTGGCAGTGACCCCATACTCTGGGTCTCCCCTTCCAGGGGAACCCCCAAACCACTATCCCCACCTTGCCTCAATGTATGTGTCATGATGCGACAACTCACCCCTGCAGCGCCTTCTGCTGGCTGTCTGGGAATTAGCTCTTCCAGTTCAGAGCGCCGTCTGCAGACCAGTGTCTCGCTGTCCGCTGACCCTGTGTCCCTCCCGGACTCCGGTGCCCTCTTACCTGGGAAGCTGCCCTCTGGCAATAACCCCACACTCTGCCTCTGGGCCTTCCCTTCCTAGGGAACTCCCAACCCTCTAACCCTCACCTTGCCTCAGTCTAGGGCTACTGCTAGTCATCATTAAGCCCCCGCTCCCTGGGGCAGACTGCAGTGTAAAAGCCAGTCATCATAGGCAAGGGGTTTTTGGACCTGCTGCCTTTGCCAAGCCCCAGGCTACCCTTTTGTACCCTCCCTTCAGGCTTGCAGCCTGGGGAGTAGCTAGGCTGGAGTTCCCCAGCTCCCTTGCCTATTCCCCCAGCACTGTTCTACCTCAGATACCCTGTCCTGCAGGCAGCCAGGCCATGCTCCCTCTCAGCCTGGAAAGAGACTGTTTGAAAACCTGGCCACAACCCTCTTATAAGGGCCATCTGGGCCCTAATTGAGTTGGCCACAGCTGTGGCTGCTATTCCAATCAGCCTAAGCTGCTTTGCCCAGTCACAGCCCTCTGCCGGGCTGTTTTTAACTCCTTCAAGGCCGGAGCGGGATGATCACCCCGCTACAGTATGGGTACTGCCAGTCAGCATCTAGCCCCTGCTCACTGGGGCAGACTGCAGTCTGTAAACCACTCATCACTGGCAAGATGGGTTTGCACCTGATGCTTCTGCGTAGTCCCAGGCTGTACCTTTGACACCCCAGTTCCTGTCTTAGGCCTTGCGAAAGCCTGCAGCCTGGAGAGTTGCCAGACTGGAGCTCCCCAGCTCCTTTTGTCTTTCCCCAGCACTGCTCTGCCTCAGGTACCTTGTCTCTTAGGCAACCAGGTCCTTCTCCCTCCAGACTGGGGAAAGGAAATATTACTTCGCTCCTGACTCTCAACTCTTTTATCAGGCCTAGCTGTAGACTGATTGGAGAGTGGCCCAGCCATGGCTGCTTCCCCAATAAGCCTACTTTTCTGGCTCCCTAGGGTAGCCCTTTCATAGAATCATAGAACATCAGGGCTGGAAGGGACCTCAGGAGGTCCTCTAGTCCAACCCCCTGCTCAAAGTAGGACCAAACCCAACTAAATCATCTCAGCCTGACCTTAAAAACCTCTAAGGAAGGAGATTCCACCACATCCCTAGGTAACCTATTTCAGTGCTTCACCACCCTTCTAGTGAAAAAGTTTTTCCTAATATCCAACCTAAACCTCTCCCACTGTAACTTGAGACCATTACTTCTAGTTCTGTCATCTGCTACCACTGAGAACAGTCAAATGGAATTTGAAGAACAGCTAGCCAGAAACTCAAAAGGTAATAATAAAATGTTTTTTAAATACGTCAGAAGCCGGAAGCCTGCTAAACAACCAGTGGGGCCCCTGGATGATAGAGATACAAAAGGAGCACTTAAAGATGATAAAGTCATTGCGGAGAAACTAAATTAATTCTTTGCTTCAGTCTTCACGGCTGAGGACGTTAGGGAGATTCCCAAACCTGAGCCGTCTTTTGTAGGTGACAAATCTGAGGAATTGTCACAGATTGAAGTGTCACTAGAGGAGGTCTTAGAATTAATTGATAAACTTAACTGTAACAAGTCACCGGGACCAGAGGGCATTCACCCAAGAGTTCTGAAAGAACTTAAATGTGAAATTGTGGAACTATTAACTAGGGTTTGTAACCTGTCCTTTAAATCAGCTTCTGTACCCAATGATTGGAAGATTTTAAAAAGGGCTCTAGAGGTGATCCCGGCAACTACAGACTGGCAAGTCTAATGTCCGTACTGGGCAAATTAGTTGAAACAATAGTAAAGAATAAAATTGTCAGGCACGTAGAAGAACATAAATTGTTGGGTAAAAGTCAGCATGGTTTCTGTAAAGGGAAATCATGTCTCACTAATCTATTAGAGTTCTTTGAAGGGGTCAATAAACGTGGACAAGGGGAATCCAGTGGACGTAGTGTACTTAGATTTCCAGAAAGCCTTTGACAAGGTCCCTCACCAAAGGCTCTTATGTAAATTAAGTTACCATGGAAGAAGAGGGAAGATCCTTTCCTGGATTGAGAACTGGTTAAAAGACAGGGAACAAAGGGTAGGAATAAATGGTAAATTTTCAGAATGGAGAGGGGTAACTAGTGATGTTCCCCCAAGGGTCAGTCCTAGGACCAATCCTATTCAACTTATTCATCAATGATTTGGAGGAAGGGGTAAACAGTGAGCTGGCAAAGTTTGCAGATGATACTAAACTGCTCAAAATAGTTAAGACCCAAACAGACTGTGAAGAACTTCAAAAATATCTCAGAAAACTAAGTGACTGGGCAACAAAAGGGCAAATGAATTTTAATGTGGATAAATGTAAAGTAATGCACTTTGGAAAAAATAACCCCAACTGTACATATAATATGATGGGAGCTAATTTAGCTGCAGCTAATCAGGAAAAAGATCTTGGAGTCATCGTGGTTAGTTCTCTGAAGATGTCCATGCAGTGTGCAGCAGCAGGCAAAAAAGCAAACAGAATGTTAGGAATCATTAACAAGGGGTAGAAAATAAGACGGAGAATATCTTATTGCCCTTATACAAATCCATGGTGCGCCCACATCTTGAATACTGTGTACAGATGTGGTCTCCTCATCTCAAAAAGGATATACTGGCATTAGAAAAGGTTCAGAGAAGGGCAGCTAAAATGATTAGGGGGTTGGAACGGGTCCCATATGAGGAGAGATTAAAGAGGCTAGGATTTTTTAGCTTGGAAAAGAGGAGACTAAGGGGGGATATGATAGAGGTATATAAAATTATGAGTGACGTGGAGAAAGTGAATAAGGAAAAGTTATTTACTTGTTCCCATAATAGAAGAACTAGGGGCCACTCATTGAAATTAGTGGGCAGCAGGTTTAAAACAAATAAAAGGAAGTTCCTCTTCACATAGCGCACAGTCAACCTGTGGAACTCCTTGCCTGAGGAGGCTGTGAAGGCTAGGACTATAACGGGATTTAAAAGAGAACTGGATAAATTCATGGAGGCTAAGTCCATTAATGGCTATTAGCCAGGCTGGGTAAGGAGTGTCCCTAGCCTCTGTTTGTCAGAGGCAGGTGATGGATGGCAGGAGAGAGATCACTTGATCTTTACCTGTTAGGTTCACTCACTCCGGGGCACCTGGCATTGGCCACTGTCGGTAGACAGGATACTGGGCTAGATGGACCTTTGGTCTGACCCAGTATGGCCTTTTTTGTGTCTCGATCCATCCTCTTTGGAACCCCCTTTCAGGTAGCTGAAAGCAGCTATCAGATTTCCCAGGGCTGTTTTAATCCCTTTGGGGCTGGAGCGGGTTGACTGCCCTTCTACAGATGGATTATATCTACTAGGGGACAACCCATCCTAAATGCTCAATTACTGAAGAACAATCTACACTGATTCTTATATTTGCTTTCTACAGCCAACTCTCTGCATAAATTTTCATGAGTGATGTACCAGAGTATTTGTATTCTAATATCTAAACTGTATAGTTAAATTTATCTAAATTTTGGGTTATTGAAGATTATGTACTCTATGTATCTTATGAGTTTTTAAACAAACTTTGTATTTGTGGATAATCTAAGCATTATACCCAGATGTACAGACACTCTTTTCTCAACCTGTGTATCATATAATTTTAAAATTAGGTTTAATAATAAAACTGTTAAATTAAATGAAGGGGTAATGAAATGTTGTTATCCTTCTTGTATCAGCAAAGTGTAGAAGGATTGTATTTAGCTTGTCCAGATTGAGGGGGTCATCTTTCATGCTTAATTTCTGTCATGTCTGAGCCCCAGCACATCTAGGCTTGGTAGTTCATAGCCTTGGGACCTCTGGGCTTGCTACATCAGCCATGAAAGTAAAAAAAAAAAAAAAAAAGACTTGCATGAGCCCTGGAACCTCTATCATTACAAATTAAGCACTGATCACCCTCAACTGAGCTGTACTCGCTAAGCATGGGGTTTGGATGGCAGAGCCCGGGGGGAGAAAGAGAGAGAGAGTGAGTGAGTGGGGGACAGGTGTTTTGCTTGGTAGTGTGGGCTCTGTCTAAGAGTCACAGGTACTATTTGACCAGCCTCTATCCCCTGTTTAAAGATAGAGCTGATTACACTCCACTGAGCACTTTTTGTTTTGTTAAGTGACCACTAGAGGGGAAAACACTGATAAACATGTCTAGGTGTTAGACCTGCTGTAGGACAGTGTTTTTGTGGAAGACCCTGCCTGCACTAGCAGTGAGGTTCCCCCAATGAGAGCTGAAATCATGGAGCGCTGGGTGGAACTTCAAGAAACTGACTCACAGAGGTCAAAGTGGTAAGCAGCAGCAGAAAGTGACAGTGCAGGGCCATCAGGTGGAGTGAACAGTGGCATGACAAACAGTGGCCAGAGTAAGTGGCTGGAGTGAGTGGTGAGCAGCTGGAGGAATGAGTGAGGTGCCTTCTCCCTCCCCCATCTCCTCCAGGGTGAGAGGTGAACTCACGTGAAAGCACCTCTGAACTCTGAGTCTCCATTGACCAAGGACAATAACTATGAGTGAGGTGCGGTGGAGGGAGATGTAAGGGGTATGTTAAAGCAGCATTTGTTTGTTGGACTATGTTTTAGTGACTTTGCTCCAGAATGCTAGATTTGTGACTGGAAAACTTATATAAATATACATTTCCTAGTAGGCCAAGATTTTTAAATGCATTCTTTGCCAAAATTGTTATCTCATATTATCACTATCTCTACTAAACATTTTTATCATCTTATAATTTCTTTTTACATAAGAACATAAGAATAGCCATACTGGGTCAGAGCAATCATCCATCTATCCCAGTATCCTGTCTTCTGCCAATGCCAAGTGCTTCAAAGGGGACAAACAGATCAGGGCAATTATTGAGTGATCAATCCCCTATCATCCACCTCCAGCTTCTGGCAAGCAAAGGCTAGGAGTTACGTCCTAGCCCATCTTGCTAATACCATTGATGGACCTATTTTCCATGAACTTATTTTGTTCTTTTTTTAACCCTGTTATAATTTTGGCCTTCACAACATCCCCTGGCAAAAAGTTCCACAGATTGATTGTGGGTTGTGTGAAGAAATACTTCCTTTTGGTTGTTTTAAATCTGCTCTCTATTAATTTCATTGGGTGACCCCTAGTTCTTGTGTTATGTGAAGGAGTAAATAACACTTCTTTATGCACTTTCTCCACATCAGTCAAGATTTTATAGACCTCTATCATATCCCCTCTTTGTTGTCTCTTTTCCAAACTGAAAAGTCCCAGTCTTATTAATCTCTCCTCATATGGAAGCTGTTCCATACCACTAATCATTTTAGTTGCCTTTTTCAGTACCTTTTCCAACTCCAATATATATTTTTTGAGATGGGGTGACCATAACTGCACATAGTATTCAAGATGGGGGCATATCATGGTATATAGTAAAAGTGGGGGAGCTTGGTTTGCCAGAGCAATCAGGAAAGCCAATGCTGACAACCTATGTGAAAAGGCTGGAAAACACCAAGACTCTGGACTGCATTGACATTCAAAAAGCCTTATAAAGCAGTCACTTTTAGAAGTGCTTAATGAGGCTGTTAAGAATGCTGGAGACATAACACAGTTTACGCCAGGGGTCTTTAAACTTTTCCCCCGCGGCCCTTGTCCGTGGACGGAAAAGTATGGCGGCCCCTGCGAGGTGTGTCCGCTGAAATACCGTCACAGAAAGCGGAAGCTTCCGCTTTCCACGGCGGCATTTCGGCGGGACTAAAATAGCCTGCCCGGGAATTCGGCGGTCTCCTGAGCGGGCTCGGCGGCGGTGCCAGCGTCTCACGTGTACCCCAGTTTGAAAACCACTGGTTTATGCAAACAAACATGACTGTGACATCACACTTTCTATTTAAGCAAGAGATACCACACACTACAAACTGGAAGTCAAAGTTAAGTGCATTGTCACTTGTTAATCCTGAAGTTGGACACTGGTTCCAACCAAATGCTCACTATGTTTCTGCAAAAAACTCAGATGACTAGTTAGAAGCATGCAATGCAACAGTGAAAGACTCAACAGTTGAAAAAGTGATGAACTCTCTCACCACATTCAGAAGTTGTGCATATGTGACCGATGAAAATGGGCATTTAGTATTAAATCATTGCGTCCATTATCTTGATGTCAGTGGTAAGCCAGTAGATGTCTTTCTAGATGTTCAGGTTAAAGAAGACATATTGGCTGCATCTGTGACAACCCACATTTTAGATTGAACCCAAACAGAACCCTTGTGCATTTCATGGAGTTGCAAATTTCTCTGGAAGACATAGTGGAGTACAAGCTTTGCTCAGAGAAAAGTGTAACACTAATCTCTCCTATACTCACTGCAGAAGCCATCTACTCCAACTAGCACTCGTGTGAGCTGCAGAATCTTCAAAAGACATTTTATAAACCATACATTTAATGTCTTCATTATATTCTTTTTTTTTTCAGCAACAGTCCAAAAGGACTGAATGTCTTAGAAAAAATATAAGATAAATTGGGACTGCAGTTCAAATGAGTCCACCTGGGAAAACCTACTGGCTTTCTCATGAGTGATCCTTGGCTGTTGTCTTAAAATTATTGCAACCATTATTCCTGGCTTTGGAAAATATCTACCAAGATGGGATGGATGTAAGTAGGAGGCTAGTGGACTACTTTTGCTACTATGTTCAAAGAAGGTTAGGGACATTCTCTCTCTTGTAAGTCTACTGCTGAAACCGCTTGGGTCATTAAACAGTGCCATCCAGGCATCTGCTACAATGGTAGTAGATATTTGCCTTGCAACAGAAGCTACACTTGGATCAATCAGAGAGGTACACATTGAAAACATACTGGAGGAAGCAGACTTCAGTTCAGAAGTTGACCAGTTAAGGTCCTTATATTGACTCCTTAAGTGAAGAGGACAATAAGTGTTTGTTAAGTCATCTAAAATAGTACACAGACTAGATTCTAACAAATCTACAATATCAACTTCTGGATTCTAATCCACTTCTACATAGCTTTTACAGATGCTTGTCTTATAAAATACCAGATAGCTGAGTGGAGTGAGGCACTACCAGCAATGGGGCTGCCAAGTGATCAGGACAGAATAGAGAATTTGAACACAAAATGGAATATCATATGATGACCGACTAAAGATTTGACTTAAACTTCTTCTTTATCATCACTAGTGGTTCAACCCAATTTTTGTGCTATGTTCCTGGGATGGAAGAAGTAGGAATTCATCTCTTGCTACTCCCAGTCACAACAGCTACAGTTGAGCATTCTTTTTCCTCATTGAATAGAATTTTGTGTTCTGAAAGGAGTCACCTTCTGCATATAATGGACTGGAAGTATGGACCCATGAGAAGCCACCAAAAATGAATGCACTGCATTTGAGAAGTTCATTAACAGAGTTGTGCAAAATTACAAGAAACCAAGAAGAATGTAGATGTAGTGCTTCATAGAAGGCTTGAGTAGTCAACTTGAATTTGTGTGATGATTTTAAAACATGAGTTAAATCTACTAAAATGGTCATAAAACATTTTTCAGTTTTTACTATTGTGCCATACAGTTCATCTTTGCCCTCATGGTCTCACTCCTTGTCAGCCAACACCCCTCCTGTATATTTGAACAACCCCTAATTTCAATTCCTGGGGAAAACACTGTATCCAAAATGATTATCTGCCATTGCTTCAACCCAAGTAGTGTGTGCTAAAACCCTGTCCTTGTTGAGCTGATCAGCCAGGAAACTGCATAGGAGGAATGGGGGTTTGGTTTCTGGAAGGCTCTTGGGCAACGGATAGGAGAGAGAATCAGAGAGGTAGCTGTGTTAGTCTGGAATTGCAGAAGTGACAAAGAGTCCTGTGGCACCTTAAAGACTAACTAAAGTATTGAAGCATAAGCTTTCATGGGCTAATACCCACTTCGTCGGATACATGCAGTGGAAGTATCCAGAGACAGGAATAAATAAGAGGCAAGGACCAGGTTAGAGGTAACAAGGTTAGTCCAATCAGGCTGAACCAGCATGTTATCTCTAATCAGGGAGGATGAGGTCTTCTTTTAGCAGCTGATCTGGAGGTGTGAATACTGAGGAAGGAGAAACTGCTTTTGTAGTTAGCTAGCCATTCGTAGTCTTTGTTCAGTCCTAAATTTGCAAATGGATGGGATGGGAGAGAGTTGGTTTACCCTGCTTTAGAATGCAGGTTTGCCCCTTTCAGAGCATGCCCTGCTTGGTGGGACTGGATCAGAGAAGAAAGTGCCCTGCCTACTCCTCTCTTCAGATCAGGAAGTCTGCAACTTAGAAACAGCAGGAAGCCTGATGCCCTGAATACCTCCAACCAGCTCCACTGCTGACATGTCCAGATGTCTGAATCCTCTGTCCCAGCTCATGGCTGTTTTTCTCAGCTGGGCTCACTCAGGTAAATGGTAACAGCTCATCCCTCCTGCCTGTCTTTTCAGGTGACAGGGAATTGTTCTACCTCTGGCCTGGCAGAATGACAGAAAATAGTGATTGCAGCTGTCCTGTGACTCATCTTCACACCCAGGGGCCCAGTTTTGCAACAGTTGGAGCCATATGGGAGCTACTGCTTTTGTTTTCCTAGAAACAGTTGTTTATTGTCCTGGACTTTGAATCAGGAGCACAAACAGCCTGGGACTCTCCGTCCCTTTGGTCTCCAGCCCTAATCTGTGCTAAGCCATCATTTTACCAGGACTGGGAATTGTTCAGGTCCCAGTGATGCCATGCAGAAGAAAGTAGGTGTCCTTTGATAATGGATGCCCTCTTTGAATTATACAGTGGCCATCTGCATGGCAGCAGAGGCGCAGATGGAGCTTGGAAGAGATGCCAACCAAAAATTACCTGACAATGAGCAACGGAGCCTACCACATGGAAAGCCAGAAGAATTTTTCCAGCTCTGTGGTGCCCAGATGCTGGAAACTTTTGCTTCCATATAGTCACATTCAGATAGAGGGTTTGTCTTTATTCCACGCATGAGGCAAAGGGGTCCTTAATCAAAGGCCCTGAAAAGGGGCACAGTGTAGAACACAGCTAAGAGCCAGGTTTAAAAGCCTCCCATGAGCTACCATATCACCTTCTCAGGATGCCCCTCTGCAGTGCCTGAGCAGCAGTGACACTGCAGGCCAAGTGAAGAATAGCTGCTTCTGTTGCCCTCTTTCTGCTGAGCACATGGCAGTGATGGTTGTGTCACAGCACTCCTCCCTCTACTCTAGCTGTGTGGAAGGAGCCAGGAGATGACAGAGAAGCCTCTTTAATTTATGCTGTAATTAATCCCTTTGGAATACAATTAATGAGCGCCCTCCTGCAGATATGAAGCCTTCATCAGTACAGCAAACACCTGCGCCACCTGGACCAGCTTTTTGAGAATGGAATATAAATATTTCAGCTTGTCCAAGGGGAGCATCATCCTTCCACACCATTTGTAATTCAGCTTTGAAAGATTAACCTACAGGTGAGAATTAAACGGCTTTGTTAAGAATCAGAATCAGTTGTTCTCTCCTGGCCTCACTTGTCAACCTGAGAGCAGTTGCGATTCTCTGTGCAGTCAGAGGCTGGGGGCTCTGGAAGGCTTTGGGAAGCTGAAATGAAAATGAGAGATGTAAGCTTGGCTCCAACAATTGAGGAGCTGCCATAACATGGTCATACTGTGCCACGGGTCTCTGACTTGTCTGAAAATGACTCCTGGTGATTTCAGGTTGTGCACTGGATTAATTTTATTACTGTGAGATATGTGTGGTATGTGTACCTGTGTGTTCCTATGTGCTGTGTTTGAGTGGCTTTGTGCTATGTGCTCAGGCTGGCTTGTTGATCCATAGAGTCATAGATTTTAAGACCGGAAGGGAACAGTGTGATCATCTAGTCAGACCCCCTGTGTAAACAGGTCAGAAACATCCCCGAAAGCATTCCTGTTTGAACTAGACAGATGTTTTAGAAAAAATGTCCAATCTTGATTTAAAAATTTCCAGCATGCCTTCGTGTGTATTTCTCCTAGGTGTATATTGTTTTGGGGGATGCAGTGTGAGTCTTGATGTGACCTTGTTTGGTGCATGTATTAGCATGTTTCTGATATGTATGGTAGGTAGAGCCATGCGCAGATACACAATTTGTATCTGTGTTTGATTAGCGATCAATAAAAATGGTTTGCAGATGTGGATATAAACCGTATATCTGCAGAATTGCTCTGGGGCATGCTGTGTAGTTCTGTCATTAATACCTTAATGAGGGTTGACTTAGTCCTTTCTAAATCCTGGTCTACATTTGGGGGGGGGGAGGTGGGAGGGGTGAAGGGAATCACGTAGCTGAACTCAACATACTTAAATCCACTTACTGTAGCATCTTCATGGTGGTGAGTTGACTGCTGCTGCTCTCCCGTCAACTCCGCCTGTACCTCTCACGGCAGTGGAGTACAGGAGTTGACGAGAGAGCACTCAGGGATCGATTTATTGCGTCTAGACTAGACTCAATAAATTGACCCCGATAGATTGACCTCACAGCGTCAGTGAGTACACTACACCGCTGTGAGTGTAAACCTGCCCTAACAGTGCTCCAATGGAAGTGTGAGGGGTGAGAGAGAAGGAGGTGGCTGACAGGCAGCCAGCAGCTGGAGGAATTCATCTCTGGGTTGCTGCTTTCCAGGAGCTGCAGCTCAGCAGGGTCAGTGCCTCTACACAGCAGAACAATTAGCAAACACAGACTGGGGAGGTGTTCAGTAGTGGGACTGGCCAGGTGGCCAGGCTACAGAGTCCATGTCAAACTGTCAGCCAAGCTCCCACTGCACAGCTCTCACTTACTGAAAAATGCAAACAAAATAAAACGACAGGGTGGCAAATCTCCCCAGCCAGCAAGGTGCCCCTGAATGACCATCCCCTCAGATAGCAACATGTCCCCAAGGCCTAATCCCCCTCAGCCAGAAATATATCCCAGAAGGAACATTCCCCGCTAGCCAGCACCGTGCTGCCAAGACCTCCCCACAAGGTAGCAGTGAACCCCATCCACCCTAGCCAGCAATATGCCCTGGAAGGAACATTCCCCCCAGACAGCAATATGCCCATGAGGTCCCATTCCTCCACAGCCAGCAACATGCCCATCCCCCTCATCCATCAGCATACCTCCAGATCCCATTAGGGTTGCCAACCCTCCAGGATTTTCCAGGAATTAAAGATTAATTTTTAATTAATGATTATGTCATGCTGAAATCTCAAAGAATACATCCAATCAAAATTGTCAACTCTAGGCCCCATCCCCCTCAGCCAGCAACATGCTTCCAAGGCCCCATTCCTCCCAGCACTGTGCCCCCAAGGCCTCATCCTCCTCAGCAGCAATGTGCCTCTGAGCTCCCTCCCCAGCCAGCACTGTGTCCCTGATGCCCCATCTCCCCAAGCCAGCACTATGCCTCTGAAGTCCCATTCCTCTCAGCCAGGAGCAAGCCCCTGAGGCCTCAACCCCCCAGCAAGCAACATGCTTCCAAGGCCCCATTCCCAGCAGTGTGCCACCGAGGGACAGTCCCTTGCAGATAGCAGCATGTCCCTGGAGGCCCAGTCTCCAGCCCCCTGAGTGAAAATACAGCGGGGAGTTAACACAGCTGGGGTACTGGCTCCGGGGTAGGCAGTTAAAAGCTCCCACCCCTGGCCTTAGTGCCAAGACATCTGCTATAGCCCCTGGGATTCACCCTGGGGTCACTGCAATGCTGCTATCAGCCACAAGCCTTCAGCATTGTCAGCAAACGTGACACTCTTCCCCTGCTCTTGAGCACTGGCTGATGCAGAAGTACACCAGCTCTGACAATCCCATCTCAAAATGCCAATCCCACCATCCACTCAGATGACAGCTGGCAGCTGAGGTGGGATGTCCTGTGAATTCTAGCCAACCAGGGCTCGGAGTGGAGTGGAGAGGCCAGCACCTGGCCTTTGCTCATTCCCCAATAAATCATGGCTGTAAGCAGGGCCAGACTTCAGCTCTTGCAATCCTGGGTCCTCTCCAGGGATGCTGCCTCTGCAGGGACACCATAGAGTTGCATGGAGTTGGGTGGCCCTTTGCTATGCATCTTAGGATCCCCAGGATCTCTAGACCAGAGATGCCTGTTTGCTGCAGCAGCATGCAATCAGGGCCACTTAGTGACATCCAGGAGCTTCAAGGCTTATTGGAGTCTTTACATGGAGGAACACAAAACTGTGGGCCTTTGCTTCCAGGTCCTGCTCACAGCTTCTGCTGGATGCCCCTGGCAGGTATGTTCGCAACCCAACAGATAGTGCACAATGTTCCTCCCTTGTGGGCAGCTGGATTTCCTCAATGTCCCTTCTGACACCACAACATACATCCCCACCCTGAACACCAAACGGGAGCTCCTGCACACACACACACACACACCCATTTCCACCTGTATCCCTCACACCAAATGGGAACTGCCCCTGGTAAACGCTCCACATCCCAACCTCCTGCCCCAACCCTGAGCCCTATCCTGGATCCTAATGCCTGGCCAGACCATGCACCTCAATCCCCAGCCTGCTCCTGCACCCTAACTCCCTCACAGAAGATGTACCCCCAGCCCTGACTCCTGCACCCCCTCAGACACTCCCAGCCCCCTGCCCTCTCTGACTGCTGCACCCCTCTCACACACAAACACAGCCCTGACTTCTGCACCCCTCTCTCAGACACCCAGCCCTGACTCCTGCACCCCCTCACACACTTCAGTCACCTGCCCTCCCTGATCCTTCCCCCCCCCCCCCATTCCCACCTCCACCCCTCACACCAAATGGGAGCAGCCCCTGGTAAGCGCTCCACACCCCAACCTCCTGCCCCAATCCTGAGCCCGCTCCTGCACCCTAACTCCTGACCAGACCCTGCACCCCAACCCCCAGCATGCTACTGCACCCTCCCAGACCCTGAACCCCCAGCCCTGACTCCTGCTTCCCTCACACACACAGCCCTGACTCCTGTCCCCCCTCACACACATGCAGCCCTGATTCCTGCCCCCGCTCACAAAAACCTCACCCTGACTCTTGCACCCACCGCACACAATCCCAGCCATTACTTGTGCACTGTTCTCATACACACACAGCCCCCTGCCCTCCCCAACTCCTGAACCCCCCACATTCCCACCTGCACCCCTTGCACCAAATGGGAACTGCCCCAGGTAAGCACTCCACACCCCACCTCCTGCCCCAGTCCTGAGGCCCCTCTCTCACCCTAACTCCTGGCCAGACTCTGTACCCTAACCCCCAGCCTGCTCCTACACCCTAAGTCCTGTCTTAGACCCTGCACCCCCACTCCTGAGCCCTCTCCAGCACCCTAAGTCCTGGCCAGACCCTGCACTGCAACATTTTTTTTTACATTTTTTAAAATAAAACTCTTATCCAAAGTTCTTTACAGTAGTTAGCTAATGGTACAAACAATCTTTGGAAAGGTTATTAAGTGTCTGCCAAGACCCCCAGTGATTTTCAAGTGGTCTGTGGAAAAATGTTAGACTACAAGAACAATCAAGGTACCTCACTTTATTTTCATTTACTTGCTGTAACTTATGAGGAGGATGAAGAAAAAAGAATGAAAAATGGGGGAGATAAGAGAAAATGTTCTTTTTCTTGGCTGGGTCCCAAGGAGGGGCCTCAAAAATGAAGTTGAGCACAAGGCCCCACTAATTCTAAATCCACCACTGGGACTGACCCCTCCCCACAGCTCCCCACACTGCAGCCAAGGGCTGACTTCCAACTTCCCAAGCTCTGCATGCCACTGCCAGGAGCTGGGGCTGATATCCTCCCCACACCACTGCCAGGGGCTGGGACTGGCCCCTAGAACTCCCTCTCCAAGCTCCATTCTGGCTGGAGCTGGGTCTGACCCCACCCAAGCCCTGATGCCTGACACCTCATGTTACCACCCCTGGCACTTGCTCCTCCATGCCCTGATAGCAGCAGGAGCCCCAGAAGCCGGCAGGACCAAGCTACTGCCCATGCAGGAGCGAATGGTGAGTGGAGAAGTGTGGGCCAGGTCCCCTTTGGAGTCTGGGCCCAGCACCATGGCGCCCATAAACCCGGTACTGCTGGCAGCACACAGCTCCCTGTAGCCAACCACTTGTGTAACCCACACACCTTTTGGAAATGGTGTTCTATCCTGTCTAGTGGTACCTAGATCACTTAGAAAGAGATTAATGGATCTGCTGTATAGCCTGAGCCATATGGCTTTTAGATCATGCAGTAGAGGCTCATGCACTAAACTCCAGAGGTCCCAGAAAGTGTGTAGATTACATACATTCCCTAGCTGAGGAAACACTTTCTGAGCTTCAGAGGCTTCCCAGTTGAAATCCTGGATGGTCCCCCACGTGTAACACTGACAGTCATTGACAGGCAGAATCAAACCTGCACCTTCAGTGCAAACTGCTCCTCTCCACCAGCTGCTCACCAATATATCTTCAGGCCCCCTTAAAACTTAACACAGTACTCAATGATTTCAGCTCTTTAGTGATTTCAGCTCATAGGAGGGGAGCTGGTGCACCATTGGCCCAAAGTGAATTCAGTTCTGCAGTCTGTAACAAGACTTCTAATGGAATCAAAATTAGCTCTGATATTACACAGTGGAGAGAGGAGGGGTTGCAATTGGTGTTTAGGGTCGTCAGAAGGGGGCCCACACCACCAAGTACAAATACCTGTCCCAAGCCTCTCTCAGTTCACTGAGTTTTGGAACCCATGTCCCTTGCCTAGCAAGTAGTCCTTCGAATCATAGAATCATAGTATATCAGGGTTGGAAGGGACCTCAGGAGGTCATTGAGTCCAACCCCTTGCTCAAAGCAGGACCAATCCCCAACTAAATCATGCCAACCAGGTCTCTGTCTAGCCCTTAAAAACCTCTAAGGAAGGAGATTCCACCACTTCCCTAAGTAACCCATTCCAGTGCTTCACCACCCTCCTAGTGAAAAAGTTTTTCCCAAACCTAAACCTCCCTTGCTGCAACTTGAGACCATTACTCCTTGCTCTGTCATCTGGTACCAATGAGAACAGTTTAGATCCATCCTCTTTGGAACTCCCTTTCAGGTAGTTGAAAACAGCTATCAAAGCCCCTCTCATTCTTCTCTTCTGCAGACTAAACAAACCCATCAGCCTCTCCTCATAAATCATGGGCTCCAACCCCCTAATAATTTTTGATTTCGTAAGTCATGTGATCCAGTCCCCTAATCATTAAGTTGATGGTGAGTCCCTCTGTCTTAAAAAGGCAAAGTATAGTACCATTGTCCTTGATTCACATAATCAGTATAATAACACTTTATTCTTCCTGCTCCAATAACAGAGAAACTGGGGATCCCACAGCAGCCAAAGTGACCATCTAGGCAGGGTGGGTGTGCCTATGCAAATGAGATCAGCCCCTGAAGTTCTTTTCCACAACCCACCACAACTAACCACCAGATGCCAGGATAGAGCTCATCCTGACTATGCTTACAAACAGACCAGTATCTGTAGTAAACCAGCTGACAGCAGCTTTAGAAAACTTAGCAAACTATGCCCCAGCCAAAGGGAAAGGGTTAAGGCATGGTCTTCTTCCTCACAAAGAGCTGCAGCCCTTTGCTTCTTGAAATCCAGCTGGGGCAGCAATTCTTAAAGTAGAATTCAAGTCTCCTCCTTCTCCCCAGCCAGGCAGCACACAGCTCCTTCTAATCAGTTGCTTGCATACCTAGTCATCTTTGTGAAATAGCTCACTGTTTGCGGCTTTGTATTGCAGAATTCATTTGGGTTGCTGGCTCCTGGGAGTCTGAACAAAAGGGAATGTTTGCTATATCTGCCCAGCATCTCCTCAGGGCTCCTACAAGTGCTAACAATCTCCCTGCCAGCAGCATGGCAGGTGCCTAGCAGGTATGGTGAACTCTTTCCTGGACACTTCTGCCATTTCTTTGGCATTTCCTAAGCTCTTCAGACTTGAATGCCTGCTGGCTGAGGTGGGGTGTGTCAAGTGGCTTCATGGCTCGCTCTTGCAAATTTGTGAGTAGGGGGTGCAACAGGCCAGAAGGGGAGTCAGGCTCAGCTCCACCCAATAATATTTTCATCAGCCACCTCTGTGTGACCATGGTGTATTGGAACAATGCTGGCTTTAGTCCAGCCCTCCTCAGCCAAATCTTCTAATGTACTTGGACGCAAGTTATCTGGTCCTACAAACTTAAAAAAAAAATCACATTTAGCAGTTGCTGTTTAACATCCTGTGCAGATACCTTTGGAATCAAAAGTATTTGATTATAACTGTGAGCTGTAAATTTATCATAGTTTCTTCTCAAACACAGAACAGAAATGTCTCTTGAACACGTCTGCCTTTTCTGCATCATTATAGACAATTTTTAGTATTCTTATGTAGACCTAAACCAGGGGTAGGCAACCTATGGCATGGGTGCCGAAGGTGGCATGCGAGCTGATTTTCAGTGGCAATAAGACTGCCCAGATCCTGGCCACCGGACTGGGGGGGCTCTGCATTTTAATTTAATTTTAAATGAAGCTTCTTAAACATTTTAAAAGTCTTATTTACTTTACATACACCAATAGTTTAATTTTATATTATAGACTTCTAGAAAGAGATCTCTAAAAATGTTAAAATGTAATACTGGCACACAAAACCTTAAATTAAAGTGAATAAATGAAGACTCGGCACACCACTTCTGAAAGGTTACTGATCCCTGACCTAAACCATTACTAGGGTTTCCTTTGTTCATGGTATATTTTTTAAAAAAATCCTTCTTACTTTCCTTAGTCTACTGGTCATAGATTTTTCAATGATACCCTTAGCTTCCCTTATAAATTGCCTGCATTTCATTAATTTCTATTTTATAGTTATTGCTATCAACTGCCCCTTTTTATCAGTAGTTATATATTATTTTTATTTTTTATTTGTATGTATTTATTTGCTGCTGCTGTTTTTACTTCCTTTTTTGTCAGGATGTTTTTTTAAAATAAAATGGCCTTTTAGTGATCATCATAAATATGTATCAAAGAAGAATGCAAATGAAATAAGTTGGTGTTCTTATGTGTTCTGAAAGACGCATCTCTGTAAATCAGCCCAGGCAACACAAATCCAAACCTGTGGATTGTTCATGGTCCTTGCATTGTTATTATGCCAATGACTACTAAATGAATTATTATATTCTAGAAAGTATCATTCACTTTTGGTACAGAGGTAGCATGCTAATGCAGCAGTGCCCCTAGCCAGCTTGAGCCATTCCACTCTTAGGATGAAATCTTGGCCCCCATTAAAATAAAGGGTGAAATTCCATTGACTTTAGTGGAACTAGGATTTCATCCATAATGATTTCCAGAACTCTGACTATGTATGAAGTAGAAAGGCAATGCTACAGCAAAGGCAGGATTCAAGAAGAGAAAACTGTTAGAATGTATTGTCAGTGCTTGCTGTATTTACTAATTTATAAGATTAATTATCTGCTCTTCCATCTGCCTAAGGAGGCTTGAATTGCACAGCGTACTGTCCAGTAAAACAAGTATCTCCCTACTTGAGGCATACAGTCCTCAACACAGCATAGGGCTGGTCTTCACTAGGGTGGGGGATCGACTGCAGATACGCAACTTCAGCTACGTGAATCACGTAGCTGAAGTTTGCGTATCTGCAGCCGACTTACCTCCTGTCCTCACGGCGAGGGCAGTCAGCGGCGCGCTCCCCCGTCGACTCCGGCTTACTCCTTGGGGAGAGCTGGAGTTCCGGAGTCGACGGGGGCAGCGCTGGCAATCAATTTATCGCATCCTGACAAGACGTGATAAATCAATCGCCATAAGATCGATCTTTCCCCGCGGTAGTGAAGACAAGCCCATAGTATTCTGTTGTGTCCAGAGTCTGTTGTGGAAGGAATGGGCATGCTGTTTGTTGTAATTTATTATTTCATCCTGCACATTTGTTCCTACATTATGTGAGTTGGCTTGGCTGGTGCTTGGATGAGCCACTCTGAGAATGCCACACTCAGAGGACTGGAAAAATAGGGCAGACAATCCCCCCCAAACTGGCCTTTTATTCTATAATTAGATTCACCAAGCCAGTAACAAAAGAGCCTCTGTAGCACCACACTGGTCAAAAAGAAGCCAAACAGTTGCATGTAGACATTTCAGCCCTAGGCAAACAGGTCTAATATAGGTCACTGAAAACCCTTTTCAGCATATTTAAAGTTCTACCAATACCAAAAGGATCAGACGCTTAACATCAGGTCAATATATAGTTCAGATTTTACCCAAATATCATGCTGTCAGCTAATCCTCAGTAAACTAAAAATGTATTAATAAAAGAAAAGAAGAGAGTTGTTGAATGGTTAAGGAATCATATACATACAAGTGATTTTCAGTGTTCATATATCAGGGTCATAGCAGTGATGTTATATCTGCTGGCTTCTAAAAGTGTCTCTGGAATTATCCCAAAAGGTTAGAATTCCAATGCAGCTTAGATATAAAGTCTGATAGAGCTTTTCCGTGTATTTTCCAGGTATTCCAAATAGCTATTTGGAAGATCTCAGTTCCACAGCTTAAAATTTCCCCTGTTGAAAGTTCAGCAGACTAGAGATGAAAGGATCAGGGCCAAGGTTTCACTTTTTTAGCTCACTAGCAGGCTGACAAGCCTCCTCACAGAAATTATCACAGCAGGGCTTTCATCCAAGGAAGAATAGGCAATGCAGATAGTATGTGGATCTTTGTGTTGAAGTTAACCTTCTATTTCCTAAACATATAATGTAACTAGATTACCTGTGTAAGACAACAGCAGGTCATTGATCATAACAGAGATTGTCTTCATCTTCACTATGTAGATAATTACTCCTTGTGAAATTCTGTGCCACTGCGCAATGCAGAATTTGCACAGAATTAATGTTCTATGCAGAACTTCCTTTTTCCCTGCAGAATTGGTGCTGCAGAGCTGTTGGGCACTACTGTGGGCTGCTGGACATGGCAGAGCCAGCTCACCAGCTTGCAAATACAGCACACTGCCAGGGATAAGGTAAGGGGTGTGGTTAGATGTTTGGCTGCATGTGTGTGTTCTTTCAGCTTGCTGTTCCAGCTCTGTGCAGACAGCTGGCACAGCAGACCTCGAATGAACTGCCCAGTGACCACAAGATCTGTTAAGGTACAAAGGCATCCAGCCAGGTTTATTGTCAACAAGGCACGGTCCTAGTATCTCGCAGACTCTACCAGACCATTAATACATGTTTGCCTGTTACAATGGACACAGCTCAGCAAATGGCGGGACTTTCCATTCCCTCCCAAGTCTGGCCAAAGACACTTGCTCTGAGATACTTCTTTGTACACCAATACAAAAAAGTTATATATTGCCCCCGTGATGTATCTGGGTGCCACCCTCTGACATCTGGGGGCCATAGGTGGCGAGTTGTATGAGCCCGTGGTGCCCAGGCTCCACCAATATATGAAACTGGGTCTCTCCCCTGACCCTGCCTGGAGCACCCACCTGCGACCCCTTCACGTTCCCCCCCCCCCCCCCGCCGGCTCCGGAGAGTCCCTGGCGGAATGAAAGTGACATGCCAGGGCCGCATTCCCTTTCCTGCCTGCACGCGCTGCCGATGGTTGCTGCCTATGGCAACAAGAGACACTGGCAGCAGGCTGAGACAGCTGGTTCTGCACTCAGAAGAGGAAGGGGAAGGGGGAGGGGGAGGAGGAGGAGACACACGTGCTTGGCAGCCTCCTCTTCCCTCCTCTCCCCCAGCATCCACCATGAGGAGACCCTGAGGGGGCTTCCGGCAGGAGACCTGACCATCTGGAGTGGACCTCACTCACCCGAGCAGCTGCTGGGGCTTCTGTGAGTGCACCCCAGACCTTCTCCCCCACAGTCTTGGGTGGGGGACGTAGTTTGAGGAGGCAGAGTTTGAGTGGGGGCAGGTTCTGGGCACCACCAAAATTTCTACAAACTTGCCACGCCTGCTTGTACATGTTGGTTCGATCAAAACATTTCTATCCAGCATGTTGTCATCCTGATCTTATCTTTAAGATGGGTCAGTGTGTTTCTGTTATCTTTGGAGAATGTGCTGGTACCAGGGTGTCTTGGTACTATTCGTCTGGAATGTGTATGCTTGTGTTTCTTGTGCCTAGCAGTGCTTAGGAATATCTGTTTCTACAATATCTTCCCTGTTCTTGCCAGATTCTGTGAGCAGGCCCTGCCTTTTGCCCATAACTTTCCTTTATAGAAGCAAAGCTTTGATGACTACTTTAGTTTAGGCATCAAGCCTCATCCCAGGCATCTAAACCAAGGGCTTATGTTTCAGGTTGTCTTCCTACTATGAGGGTGAGAGGGTGCTAGGAGGCTGCAGTTCCTGTCAAGCCCTGAAGGAAGGAAGCTCTCTGCAGGAAATTCTGTGCTGACCCAGGACCCAGCATCAGTCTGTTTCACCCTCTGGATTCCTGGGTTTTGGAGGAGAGGGGTGTAGGTGTCTGCGGTGGTGGTGGGGAGATGTGGGTCTGCAGCTGGGCTTTGGCAGAGGTGTGTGGTTGTCAGTGTTAGGGTGGCACCCCATGGCTGGGCTCTGGTGGGGAGGAGGCAGAGAAACAGGATCTTCCAGGCAGGTGGATACGTTTAAGTTATCCTGTATAAGGAAGTCCTTGAATCATGACTGCAGTGAAGGACAATTGAAAATTGTACAGAAAGTGTGCTCAGTAATCACTTTCCCTACAGATTTCAGCTCACTTCAGATAGGTGCAGGGTGAATACTGCTGAAGCCATTCTCATGGACACAAAAGATATATGAAGGGATGATGAAGTGGACAAGAGAGGTACTAGACCAGCAATCATTAAACCATTCATTTGTAATAATAGAAATCAAGACTAGATGTTCAGTGTATTTATTCAAGAAGTCAATGAATGGCTACACAGGTGGTGTCTGAGAGAAGGCTTTGGATTCTTTGACCATGGGATGGTATTCCGAGAAGGAGGAGTGCTAGGCAGAGACAGGCTCCACCTAATGAAGAGAGGGAAGAGCATCTTTGCAAGCAAGATGGCTAACCTAGTGAGGAGGGCCTTAAACTAGGTACACCGGGGGAAGGAGACAAAAGTCCTGAGGTAAGCGGGGAAATGGGATACCAGGAGGTAGCACAACCAGGAGAGCACAAGAAAGGAGGACACCTGTCTCATACTGAGCAAGCGGGACAATCAGCGAGTTATCTTAAGTGCCTATACAGAAATGCAGAAGCCTGGGAAACAAGCAGGGAGAACTGGAAGTCCTGGCACAGTCAAGGAATGTGACTGGAATAACAGAAACTTGGTGGGATAACTCACATGACTGGAGTACTGTCATTGACAGATATAAACTGTTCAGGAAGGACAGACAGGGCAGAAAGGCTGGAGGAGTTGCATTCTACGTAAGAGAACAGTATGACTGCTCAGAGGTCTGGTATGAAACTACAGAAAACCGCAAGTGTCTCTGGATTAAGTTTAGAAGTGTGAGAAACAAGGCTGATGTCGTGGTGGGAGTCTTCAATAGACCACCAGACCAGGGGGATGAGATGGATGAGGCTTTCTTTCAGCAACTAAGAAAAGTTATTACATCACAAGCTGTGGTTCTTATGCGAGACTTCAAACACCCTGATATCTACTGGGAGAGCAATACAGTGGTGCACAGACAATCCAGGACATTTTTTGAAAGTGTAGGGGACAATTTCCTGGTGCACATGCTGGAGGAACCAACTGGGGCAGAGCTCTTCTTGACCTGCTGCTCACAAAGAGGGAAGAATTAGTAGGCGAAGCAAAAGTGGATGGGAACCTGGGAACCAATGACCATGAGATGGTTGAGTTCAGGATGTAACAGAGGAGGAGGGTGGAAGTAACAGAGGAGGAGAAGGACCTTGGAGTATTAGTTGATCACAAGAGGACTGTGAGTTGCCAATATGATATGGCCATGAAAAAAGCTAATACAGTCTTGGTTTGCATTAAGCGAAGTATTTCTAGTAGAGATAAGGAGGTATTAGTACCATTATATAAGGCACTGGTGAGACCTCATCTGGAATACTGTGTGCAGTTCTGGTCTCCCATGTTTAAGAAGGATGAATTCAAACTAGAACAGGTGCAGAGAAGGGCTACTAGGAAGATCCGAGGAATGGAAATCCTGTCTTATGAGGGAAGACTCAGGGAGCTGGGCTTGTATAGCCTATCCAAAAGAAGGCTGAGGGGAGATATGATTACTCTTTATAAATATATCAGAGGGATAAATACCATGGAGAGAGAGAGGAATTATTTAAGTTCAGTACTACTAATGTGGCCACAAGAACAAATGGATATAAAATGGTCAACAGGAAGTTTACACTCGAAATTAGATGAAGGTTTCTAACCATCAGAGGAGTGAAATTCTGGAACAGCCTTCCAAGGGAAGCAGTGGGGGCAGAAGACCCATCTGGCTTCAAGACGAACCTTAATAAGTTTATGGAGGAGATGGGAAAACATAATTTTGGCAATTGATCTTTGACTATGGTAATAGAGGGGCCTGGTGGTATATGATGGAAAGTTGGAGGGGATGGGATCTAAGATATTACAGAGAATTCTTTGCAGGGTGTCTGGCTGGTGAGTCTTGCCCACATGCTCAGGGTTCAGCTGAGGCCGGAAAGGAATTTTCCTCCAGGGTAAATTGGCAGAGGCCCTGGAGGTTTTTCGCCTTCCTCTGCAGCGGGGGCATGGGTCTCTTGCTAGAAGGTTCTCTGTACTTTGAAGTCCTTAAACCAAGTTTTGAGGACTTCAATAGCTCAGATATAGGTGAGAGGTATATTGCAGGAATGGGTGGGTAAAATTCAGTGGCCTGCCTTGTGCAGGAGGCCCGACTAGATGATCATAATGGTCCCTTCTGACCTTAAAGTCTATTAGTCTTTGAGGATCCTGATACAGGGAAGAAAGGAGAGCAGCAGAATACGGACCCTGGACTTCAGAAAAGCAGACTTTCAGTCCCTCAGGGAACTGATGGGCAGGATCCCCTGGGAGAATAACATGAAGGGGAAAGAAGTCCAGGAGAGCTGGCTGTGTTTTAAAGAATCCTTACTGAGAGTGCAGGAACAAACCATCCCAATCTGTAGAAAGAATAGTAAATATGACAGGTGACCAGCTTGGCTTAACAGTGAAATCCTTGCTGATGTTAAATGCAAAGAAGAAGCTTACAAGAAGTGGAAGATTGTGCAAATGACTAGGGAGGAATATAAAAATATTACTCAGGCATTCAGGAGTGAAATCAGGAAGGCTATATCACACTTGGAGTTGCAGCTAGCAAGGTATGTTCAGTGTAACAAGAAGGGTTTCTTCAGGTATGTTAGCAACAAGAAAAAAGTCAAGGAAAGAATGGGCCCCTTACTGAACAATGGAGGCAATCTAGTAACAGAAGATGTGGAAAAAGCTAATGTACTCAGTGCTTTTTTTGCCTCTGTCTTCACAAACAAGGTCGGCTCCCGGACTACTGCACTGGGCAGCACAGCATGGGGAGGAGGTGACCAGCCATCTGTGGAAAAAGAAGTGGTTCAGGACTATTTAGAAAAGCTGGATGAGCACAAGTACATGGGGCTGGATGCGCTGCATCGGAGGGTGCTAAAGGAGTTGGTGGAGGAGATTGCAGAGCCACTGACCATTATCTTTGAAAACTCATGGTGATCGGTGGAGGTCCTGGATGACTGTAAGAAGGCTAATGTATTGCCCATTTTTAAAAAAGGGAAGAAGGGGGATCCAGGGAACTATAGGCCAGTCAGCCTCACCTCAGTCCCTGGAAAAATCATGGAGCAGGTCCTCATGGAATCAATTCTGAAGCACTTAGAGGAGAGGAAATTGATCAGGAACAGTCAGCATGGATTCACCAAGTGCAAATCATGCCTGACTAACCTAATTGCCTTCTATGATGAGGTAACTGGCTCTCTGGATGAGGAGAATGCAGTGGATGTGCTATACCTTGACGTTAGGATAGCTTCTGATATGGTCTCCCACAGTAATCTTGCCAGCAAATTAAAGACGTGTAGGCTGCATGAATGGACCATAAGGTGGATAAAAAGCTGGCTGGATCGTTGGGCTCAATGGGCATTGATCAATAGCTTCATGTCTAGTTGGCAGCCGGTATCAAGCGGAGTACCCCAAAGGTCAGTCCTGGGGCCAGTTTTATTCAACATATTTTTTAATGATGTGGAGGATGGTGTGGACTGAACCCTCAGCAAGTTTGCAGATGACACTAAACTGGGAGGAGTGGTAGATACGCTGGAGGGTAGGGATAGGATACAGAGGGACCTAGAAAAATTAGAGAATTGGGCCAAAAAAATTTGATGAAGTTCAAGAAGGACAAGTGCACAGTCCTGCACTTAGGATGGAAGTATCCCATGCACTGCTACGGACTAGAGACCAGCTGGCTAGGCAGCATTTCTGCAGAAAAGTCCCGAGGGGTTACAGTGGACGAGAAGCTGGATATGAGTCAATAGTGTGCCCTTGTTGCCAAGAAGGCTAACGGCATTTTGAGCTGTATAAGTAGGGGCATTGCCAGCAGATTGAGCGTGTGATCATTTCCCTCTTTTTGAGATTGGTAAGGCCTCATCTGGAGTACCGTGTCCAGTTTTGGGGCCCACACTACAAAAAGGATGTGGAAAAATTGGAAAGAGTCCAGAAAAGGGGAACAAAAATGATTAGGTGCCTTTAGCACATGACTTATGAGGACAGTCTGAGAGAACTGGGATTGTTTAGTCTACAGAAGAGAAGACTGAGGGGAAATTTGATAGCTGCTTTCAACTACCTGAAAGGGGGTTCCAAAGAGGATGGATCTAGACTGCTATCAGTGGTACCAGATAACAGTACAAGTAGTAATGGTCTTAAGTTGCAGTGGGGAAGGTTTAGGTTGGATATTAGGAAAAACTTTTTCATTAGGAGGGTGGTGAAGTACTGGAATGGGTTACCTAGGGAGGTGGTAGAATCTCCTTTCTTAGACGTTTTTAAGGTCAGGCTTTACAAAGCCCTGTCTGGGATGATTTAGTTGGGGATCGGTCCTCCTTTGAGCAGGCGGTTGGACTAGATGACCTCCTGAGGTCCCTTCCAACCCTGATAGTCTATGATTCTATGATCTTTTTACCTATATCCTGTTAGAAATTTAACAACATAACCAGATTAGCTTGTAGATGCTAATTCCCTTTCATATCTTAATTGCCTTATTTTACACTGCTCTACAGCCAAAATGCTTCTGAAATAAATGTAGTCAAACTTTACTAATTCTGGGTCACTGAGAACGAAAATGATGCTTAAAATTGTTGATTGGCTCTAGTTGTCAAGATATGCTATTGGGTCAGTATATACGACCCTTGACATGGGAATGACGGAGGATAAGTGAGTTATAAAGGGAAGGGATCTCAATTTAAACCAGAAATGACTAAAATACATCTTTGACTGGATCTATGAATAAATCTATGACTGGGTTTGGACAGTAATTGCTTTTTAGGCAAAACAGTGAATGATGCAATCTGAAGCTGGTATTGCATCATATGTGATATGAATTGCATCATGTTATTCCTAGAAGTCATGGATGATGCAATCATAACGAAGCTTACATCACTCTGCTGAACAAATTGCCTTATATCAGCTCTAGAAATCATACAGTGTCATGCTCTCTTATTTGTCAGTGTTTGATTTTGCAAAGGGACACATTTCTGTTTAGCCAAAGTGAGCAGAGATGCCTTGTACTTGTGTGAACAGTGCAGATAACTTCTGCTATGTTTGTGGTGAAGTGACTTTTGCATCACAAAAGTGCAGTACAACCACTATGGTTAAGAAAACCTATCACCTTTATTTTGGCTGCAAAATTGGAGATCAGGACAAGAGGTGGGCCCAACACATATGCTGCAACACGTGTGCAACAAATCTTTGCCAGTGGTTGAACAGGAAAAGGAAATCTATGCCTTTTGCAGTGCCAATGATTTGGAGAGCGCCAACAGATCATACCAGCAATTGTTACTTTTGCATGGTGCCTCCAGTTGGGAAAGGTGTGTCAAAGAAGAAAAAGTGGACTGTGCATTATCCAAACATTCCATCAGCTATACGCCCAATACCCCAAGGAGAAGGACTGCCGGTTCCCGATGCACCAGTATCATTCTCACTTGAGTCAGACGAGGAAGAGGAAGAGGATGAAACTTCTGGTCCTGAACCATAAATGTCACAGGACCCACATTTTCTCCCATCCTTCTCCTCTGAACCACACCTCATAACACAAGCTGAACTGAATGACCTTGTCAGGGATTTAGAACTAACCAAGAGTAAGGCAGAGCTGTTGGGCTCCAGACTACAGCAGTGGAATCTCCTGGCAGGTGATGTTAGGGTTTCCATGTTCCGTGACCGTCAAAAGGATCTTGTCCCATTCTTCTTCATGGAAGGTGATCTTGCAGCCTGCAACAACATTGATGGTGTGATGGCAGCCCTCAACATCGTTCACGATCCAGATGAGTGGAGACTCTTCATTGATTCATCGAAGACGAGTCTTAAAGCTGTTTTGCTGCATAATGGCAATGTTTTGCCATCAATTCCAGTTGGTCATGCAGTCCATATGAAGGAAACCTATGATAACATGAAACAACTTTTGAGGTGCATAAACTATGACCAACATCAGTGGCAGCTTTGTGGCGATTTGAAGGTTGTTGCTCTCTTGCTTGGTCTGCAGACTGGATACACAAAGTACTGCTGTTTTCTCTGTGAATGGGATAGTAGTGCAAGAGATTCCCACTACATCAAGAAAGATTGGCCACTCCGACAGTCATTGGAGCCTGGGAGGAAAAGTGTTCAGCATCCACCGCTTTTTGAATCAAGGAAGATTTTGTTACCACCCTTACACATCAAGCTGGGTCTGATGAAGAACTTTGTCAAGGCCATTGACAAAACACAAGGAGCTTTCAAGTACCTCCATGGCAAATTTCCAAGGTTAAGTGAAGCTAAGATAAAGGAAGGTGTCTTTGTTGGTCCTCAGTTTCGTGAACTTCTTCGAGATGATGCATTTGACCATGCACTGCGTGGCAAGGAAAAGACGGCATGGAAAGCCTTCCAGTCAGTGGCAATACGTTTTCTCAGAAACAACAAGGCAGACAACTACAGGTTGTTGGTGGAAAACCTCCTCAAGGCATACAAAAGCCTTGGTTGCAACATGTCACTAAAAATACATTTTTTGCACTCTCATCTAGATTTTTTTCCACCGAACTGTGGAGCAGTGAGCAACGATCACGGCGAGCGATTTCATCAAGACATTGCAACAATGGAGAAACGCTATCAGAGCAAATGGAGCCCATCAATGCTTGCAGACTATTGCTGGACAGTGACAAGAGATGCTCCATTTAATGAATACAAGAAGCAAGCCAAGAAGCGCTGAGTAGACACTGAATAGGACTAAACTATGCACATAATAGTTTTTTGCCTTTTGTTTCATAATACATTTTATTTATATAACCCTTTTGCTGATTTTTAAACAGGACAGGTGAAATATTATCATGTAAAACAACCATAAACACATGAAAAGACCTAGGTTTACAATTTATGATTAAAACTCTACTATCTACACAATATACATAGACATAAAATGTAAAAACTTAAATATCTTAGAAACAGTAGCCAATCAGTTGTTTTAAGTGTCATATTTGAATTCAGCACATCAAAATACATAATAAATATCACATTTTATCTCTGAAGCAGACGACTTCTAAAAAATTGTAGACCAGTGTTATGTATGCGACTGTGGTCAGTTAATCTTAAGATCAAAGTTGTGAGACACTGCAGGAATCTAGTAATATCTACTCCTCAGAAATTCAGTGCCAAAAAATCAAAAATTCTGCACCAAAAAACTGAAAATTCAGTGCACAGTGTGTTAACATTATGCATATTTTATTTGTCAAAATAACAGTATATAATCACACCACTTTCAATTTTTTTAGTAATTTATTTCAGTTACATTTTAACAACTATATCTATAACAATATAGACAATAACTCTCTACTCTTGGGGAAATGTCTATTAAAGAAACCCCTATGACAACCCAGTACAGGCATGTGAGCTGTTCAAGTACAAGGAAGTATCTGAAAGCTCTGTTTAAAGCAAAAGAAATAGCCTTTCTTTTTGCTTCTCAGATACCTAGAAATAGGCTTACTGGATTTTCTTCAAATTAACAACAAAAATGCTTCTGGGCTGAGAACAGGCCTAAGAAATTTCAGTCCTAAAGGTATTTCTTTAAAATAAAATTATTGTCTAACAACAAAGTTTTAGCATGGAGTGTCATTAACATAATGGGGGCCATTAAACTGAAGATCCAGATGGAATCCACCTGCAAGTTTGAAAAGACCAAGTACAGGAAATAGAACTTCAGGAAATAATCAGTAACATATCCTGGGCTGCCAGGAGAGCACCTAATTGACTAGGAAATGGCAAACAAGGTGGCCATCATTCAGCAGGAAAAAAACAAGAAACCACCAGCCAATTAGTCTGACATCCATTCTAAGCAAAATATATGGGCATATAATAAAGCAGTCAATATAGGTACATTTGGGAGAATAGTGCATAACATCTGACACATCATGGGTGTTTTAAAAATAAATGAGCCAGGAGATATCTTCAGTCTGCTTATTGAGATATAGATAGCAGGTCTCAAGGACTCAGTGGGAACAGTATCTGCAAAATTGCCAGCATTTTGAGCTCTAAAATTATTGGAACACCCCTTCCCTGAAAAAAAGCACAAGATTGGCTTTAAAATTGTGAGATTTTAACTAACAAACCATCAAAAAATTGTCCATGTTTTTGAGCGGCCTCTGCTATTTGCATTCCTAGAACGACACCGTGCTGAGACTTTATTACAATTCACACTCTCAGGGTGTTGTCCTTGAAGGCCAGCTGCTGGAATCATGGGATTATATGAGAAAAAAATCACACACATACAGCTGAACATCTAACCACAAGAATCTTTCCTCTCAATTTTTATCAAAGCATGTTTCTACCCCTCTTGGTTGCAGGAAAGACCTGAAAATGTGACCTCAACAGCTCCAAACCAGAAGGCAAAGAGACTTAACATTAATTAGTTCTAAATATTTTGTGACTCAGACCCAGGATATTTGAACATTTGGCGCTGGTAACACTGAACACGTGGCACCGCTCACCGCCATGGCACCTCCTGCCGGTTGCTCTGGGAATTAACGCTGTTCCAGCTGTGGAGTGCCCTCTGCAGGTGGTGTCCCACCCATTGCCTGCTCTGCTGTGCTGACTGGGACCCGCACTGGTCCCTGGCTTGCAGCATCCTCTTCTAGACACAGCCTCTAGCTCTGCCCCTTCTCTACTTTCCCCAGTTCCGGGGATATCAGCAATCCTCAGTCTGCACCTGCCTTGGTGGCTACCTGCCACCCCAAAGTCTAGTCCCTTGCCTCAGGGACAAGGCACACTCCATCGGCCACACCCAGAGACCTTCTAGCAGCAGCCTCCCACTGCCTTCCTTCAATCCCCTCTCCTCCCTGTGTACCTAGGGCCACTTCCCCTTGGCTCTTGCACTTTCTTGGCCCCTTTCATCAGGGGCCACCTCCTGGCAGGTAACAAGCCCAGAGCTCTTCCTCTGCTCCTCTGAGCCTGTCCAGCACTGTTCTAGCATAGGTGCACTGTTTACAGGGGGCCAGTCCTTCTCCCTTAGTTGTCAGGAAGAGACTACTGTCTCCTCTGCTTTGCAGCCTTTATATAGGGCCCAGCCTGGCCTTGACTGGCTGCCAGTCAGTACAGGGACCCTTGCCCCTTCATCGCTAGGGAGACTTCACTTTCTGGTTCCTAGGGCTGGAGACTGTGATCTTGTCACTATGTCCCTCTGTCATCAGACGTTGCAAGGTCTCCTGAGCTTGTGGGGCTCCCACACTTTGGGAGACACTGGGACAGGCCCAGGGCTTGTGCTCAGGGGATGTGGACTGTCTGTGGGGTCTCACTGGGGATCTCAGAGCAGGTCTTGGCCACACCCCTAGGAGCAGACGACTTGGCATGGGGAATGATGTAGCTGCCCAGAGCATCAGGATGGTTGGGGAGGGACCATGTCTCCTTGAGCTCCACCCTCCCCACACTTCCTGCAGTGGCTGCAACCCTTCCTCTCCTTCCCAGATGCACATGCACACACTCATCCCTGACCCAACTGCCAAAGAGCACACACACACACACCCCGAGCCTGACACAACTGCCAAACAGCACACCTAGACCCAGTCAACCCTAACACAATTGTCAAACAGTGCACATATGCACACAAATACACTCCATCCATTATACGACTGCCAGACAGCACACATGTACATCCCCGCAACACTGACACAACTGCCAGACAACACTCACATGCACGCGCACACAAATACACACACACACACACACACCATCCCTGTCATAACTGTTAAAAAGCATGCACACACCTCACATCCTGACACAATCGCCAGACTGCACATGCACACACATGTGCACACACACAAACACAGATACTGGTGTCACTGCAAACAGCACACATGCACACACACACAGACACACAAAATTCCTAGTCTCCCCATCTCCATATCTAAATTGTAACTATGCACCAGGCCAAATCCACTCCACCTATTAAACACATGCACACAGCAATCACAACAAACAGACATAGCCACCCTAAAACCATTTTATTGTCTAGCCATGCAAACACACTCCCTACCCCACTGCCACACACCCTTCTTAACATAATGTTTCATTATGCTTCAGACAACAGTCTGGTTCATGTTAGATGCTCTGAAGTGTTGATGTTGTTCATCTCATGATGCTGCTGGAGAAGTACCATGGATTGGTCCAGTTTCATTGTCCTGGCAAAAGTCAGACTCTCCTAGTTCAGGCTGCCAACAGGATTGCATTGTAGGGCTGATCTTCAGCTCCTCGAATACAAATGCTCTTGTTCTCCAGTTCTCAGCAGGTACAAGAATGTTTCCTCCCCTACCCATTTCAAGATAATTGAGAAAGTCATAGCTGAGAAGAGGATGCTTAAAAATGCTTGATATAAACAAAGGCTTAGACACAAAGAACTCTGGGAGCAGATTCAGCAACAGCATCCTCCCTCTCCCCCAGTATGTGAGTTCTCCAGACTGTACAGAGCTCTTTCACAAGGGCTCTCCACCTCTTCCACACACCCAACCCAGATGCTCCCAACATATGTGGAGCAAGGGATTTTACTGGCCCTCTTGCTGTGGTGAATGTCACCCTGAGTGAGGCAGGGCTCTGCAGTGAATCAGCAGGGTCCCAGGGATCTGAGCTTGACTTTGGGTCATACCTATTTGTGATTACTAGCGTGTCAACGTGGAATCCATCAGCATGTTCAGCAGGCTGTATATGCTCTGTGCATAGCGCATGAGATGGGAGTGTGCAGTGAAGGGAGAAGTGTCTAGAGAATCTGTACCTCACTCTGGGTCAAAATGTGTCTGCAATTACAAAATATTAATTTCAAGTCATCACAGTGAGGTGGGTTGTACTGAGCTGAGCTGATCTGTCTGTGAGTGAGAGCAGAGGCCTGGCTGTGCTCATGCCATGACTGAGGCAAGGCTGCACCTACTGAACTATGAGCATTACAAGATCTGATTGGTTCAAATGCTGCTTTGGAATTATTTGATTTATTTCCATTTATTATAAAATCATTACAATTCATTCATTTAATTTATATGGAGAAAATAGGTTATGTTATCATTTTGGCAAATGGACAGAAATTGTGCTTTTACTGCCTGCCTTCTTTAATACATTATTATAGGCATGCCATATACGTGCTCTTAGAGTTAAGGTTACACAATAATTTCCATTCTAATGAATCATTTCCAGAAGCTCATAACTTTGTCATATTTCTCCTTTCATGCTGAAAACTTGCATCTTTGCCATTATGCACCCTTTTTTAACTGCTTGGGAAATGGTTTACACCTGAAATTTGTAAGAGGCAGAGTCCCGAGATGGTAAATTTGCCTTGTGGTGGTCCAATGAAAGGCCATTTGGATTTGATTGAGTTAAAAGGGTACTCACTACTGCACTTCGGATATGTGCTTTGAACATGTGCCATGTTTTGTTACCGTGGCACTAGGCATGAGTGCAGAAGAAAGTGGAATGTCATAGCATGGCTGTCATCCTGAAAATACGGAGGCACATATGTAACTTAACTCATGGGAATGAAATTATGCAAGTGCTTATACTTTTGCACGATTGGAGCTTGCAGGCATGTCTGAAATATGATCTGTGACAGAAACTGCTTCATTCCATACAATATATGAAGGTAAGCATGAAATGAAACAGGGATCCTATGGCAAAATTGACCAGGACAAAGTGTGCACCTGCTTTCTAACAAATAATTTCATGGCTAAGGGATTTTTTTGTTTTATGGTTTTTCTTTTAAAAAAACAGAGGAAGTTCTTTAGGAAAACTGTTAAAGGAGCATAAAGTTGCAAAGTGAAATGCTCACAAGCCTGTTAATGCCAAAGACCCTTGGGCCTATAACTCTGTCACCTCATGTGTGCATGATGATTCAGTCTTTAATGAAATCACATACTATATTTTTTGTGGTATGGCAATGTAGGCTGGCAGTTGAATACATCTTCCTCAAGCTCCCATTTACCTCCTGTTGGAGGGGCACCCCTGTATGTGGTGTGGTATTTGGACTCAGTGCACTACACAGACACCTGGAATGTGTATCTACTGTGCAATGATTCCCACCTTTCAGGTGTGACTAGCCAATAAGTATTTCATAGAGTCCTAAATTCCAAGGCCAGAAGGGAGTGCAGTGACTACCTAGTCTGCTGTCCTCTAATAGCACAGGCCAGAGACCTGCCCCAAAACCATTCCTAGAGCAGAGCTTTGAGGAAAAAACAGTCAATCTCGATTGAAAAATTGTTAGTGATGGAGAATCAACCACACGCCTCAGTAAATTGGTCCACTGGTTAATTACTGTCACTGTTAAAAATTTACATCTTATTTCTAGTCTGAATTTGTCTAGTTTCAACACCTCCACAGCTTTGACTGATGATGTAATTCCTGTGATGTTGTATCCTCGCTAAAGCTTGTGTGGGTGGAATTCTCTAAGAACTGGTCCAAGCCACCTCTAATTTAAGGATCATCCCAGCTCCCTGGCTCCTGCAGTTTAATTAATGTCTCCTAATGAAACTGCTGTTATCTTCCTAATTCTCTGAACTGTTAGTGCCAGCACAGCACCCTGTAGCCCCAGGCAGACATCTCCAGCCTTAAGGCAGGGCCAGAAATATAGATTTTCTCTCTCTCTCTCTCCCCCTTCTCTCCCACTCCTCCTCCTTACTCCTTTAAGCCCATATTTGCATCCCACCCCATACAATCTGCCCTCCCCACCCCTGCCTACTTCTCTCTGCTCTTTCCCATGCTCTTCTTTTATTACCTCTCCTCTCTCCTCCCCCTCACCTCACTACCCCTCTCTGCAGTTGTGAGCTTTTCTAATGTCAATGTTGTTACCCGAAATTGGGCCAGCTTGTAAGTTTATGGAGGACTAATGACTCACCAGTGTTTGGCAGAAAGCAGCACATTTATTATACTGATAACTAAGCTCAAAAGAAGTGGTGGAGGGAGGATGGGTCACACTCACACCTGCATGCACACGCTCAGCACTGGAGATGTCAGGATCCTCCTTCGGTGCAGCAATGGATGGTGTGATGAAGGTAAATCTTCCTGAGGCATAATTGAAGTAAACCACTGGTCAGGCAGTCCAGGTGAAAGGCCTTCATGGGAGGTACAAGCTTGTGAATGAACTCCTGAGCACATGGCCCCTTCCCCTTTTAAGGACCTGCTCCTCATGGCCTGCAACTAGAAATGACTTGGCTGCATCTGGTTGGTCACACTCCACCTTGGGCAGTGTCCATGAATTGGGTGTGTGAGTGCTGCCTAATTAGAGTCCTAGATACCTTGCCTACCTTGGAGCTCTTCTGATCTTCCAGCTGTTTAAGCAGTCATTCATCCCACAAGCATTCTCGGGGGGAGGGAGAAAGCCACTTCACAGGTATTCAAAGAGGAAGAGAAGACAAAACGGTGTGTGAGTGTAACACCTTTTGAGAATAGAGGTTATACCTAGCATAAAGATCACTGCTGCTCCTACAACAAATGTAAGTTGTTTATTAAATAAAAAAGCCTTGCTGAGGTGATGGAGTGCCATTCTGATGGGCAGTTGAGATCTTTCAGTGAGGAACAAACACACGAGAAGTATTTGTGCTTTCTCCAAGCTCCTGCCATCTCTACAATCGTTTGTATTCAGCTCATGCACCTGTCTTCACTCACAGAATTCCACACACAGCATGCCAAAGAACAGTGTCTATAGCCATAATTTCTAAGACCAAAATTACTGATCAACTTTTGTTCTCCATGATAAGAATAAACCTCTTGGGTGTGTGTGGATGGATGTGGTAAGCATTGACCCTTGGATACAAACCAGGAGGGTTTGGAAAGGGTAAAGAAGGGAACCAATACTCAGGGATTTGGGCATTCAAGCCCTGATGGAGATGAAATGAGTTCAGAGGCCTCTGCTTGGTTCATATTCCTACAGAACTAAGGCTATTCCCCAGAAGCTCGAAGAAAGGTGCAGGGAATCCCCTACTGGACAGTTATGAAATAGACTAAGCAGTCGTGCATAGTTTATGCACAAAGTCTCATTGTGCGAAAGTCTAAAGTAGTTACTGATGCCTTCAGTATCCTCACACAATTCCCAGCATGAGTCATCAGGGGGATAGAATCTAGGACCTCCAGATCCATGTATGGCTGCATGCACTGCACTATCTTGAAAATCATATTCTGGGTCTTATCCCCCAGGACCTTGGGCAGCTCAGCCACCACACATCTCACAAACATTGCAAGTATTTCCCTGGATGAGGATGTTCAGAGAAAGCTTTAACCAGGGCCAGTGGCAGACTGGAACTCCTATCTGCAGAAACAAAGAACTACAGGAGACCCCAACACATCTGGCTTTCCTCTAAAGATAACTCCTAGCCCATTCCCGCCCACACCATGCATGTTCTTCCTTGCCTGGAGGCGGAGGGTAGAGAGGAGCCACACGTGACAGATGTTACATGAGAATGGCCATATTGGGTCAGACCAGGGATCCATCTAGCCCATTATCCTGTCTTCTGACAGTGGCCAGGGCCACAAGATGCAAGGGGGAAATGTACAGAACAGGGTATGAGTGATCCATCCCTGTCATCCAATCCCAGCTTCTGTTAGTTGGAAGTTTAGGGACATCTAGAGCATGGGGTTGAGTTCCAGACCACTTTGGCTAATAGCCACTGATGGATCTATCCTCCATGAACTTATCTCTTTTGAGATAACTTATTCTCTTTTGAGCCCATTTATACTATTGACCTTCACAACCTCCCCTGGCAATGAGTTACACAGGTTGACTATGCATTGTGTGAAGAAGTACATCCTTATGTTTGTTTTAAATCTGCTGTCTATCAATTTCATTCAGTGATGCCCAGTAGTTGTGTTATGTGAAGGGGTGAGTAAGGCATTCTTATTCACTTTCTCCAAACTATTCATGATTTTAAAGATGTCTATCATATCCTCTACCTTAGTCATCTCTTTTCTAAGATGAACAGCCCCAGTTCTTTTAATCTCTCCTGATATAGGGGCTGTTCCATATCCCTAATAATTTTTATTGCCCATCTACATACTTTTTGTAATTCTACTATATCTTTTTTGAGATGGGGCGACCAGAATTGCATGCAGTATTAAAGGCGTGGGTGTACCATAGATACATATAATGACATTCTATTTTTGGTCTTATTTTCTATCCCTTTCCCAATGGTTCCTAACATTAGATTTTTTGATTGTTGCACCCATGAGCAAATGTTTTCAGAGAACTATCCATAATGACCCCAACATCTCTTTCTTGAATGGAAACAGCTAAGTTAGACCCCATCATTTTGTATGTATAGGTGGGACTATGTTTTCCAATATGCATTACTTTGCATTTATCAGCATTGACTTTCATCTGCCGTTTTGTTGCCCAGTCACCTAGTTTTGTGAGATCACTTTGTAATGCTTTGCAGTCAATTTTGGACTTAAGTATCTTGAGTAATATTGTATTGTCTGCAAACTTTGCCATCTCAATCACTTGCTTTTGCCACCCTTTCCAGATGATTTATGAATATGTGGAACAGCTATTTATCTTTCTCCATTGCAACAACCGATCATTTATTCCTACCCTTTATTTCCTCTCTTTTAATCAGTTACTGATCCATGAGAAGACCTTCCCTCTTATCCCATGACTGCCTACTTTGCTTAAGAGTCGTTGGTGTGGTAGATTGTCAAAGGCTTTCTGAAAGTCCAGGTACTCTATACTGAGTGGGTCACCCTTGTCCTCATGCTTGTTGATACCCTCAAAAAATTCTAATAGATTGGTAAGGCATGATTACCCTTTAAAAAAGCTGTGTTGACTCTTCCCCAACATCTTATATTAATCTATATCTCTTGACAATTCTGTTCTTTACTATAGTTTCAACCAATATGCCTAGTACTGAAATTAGATTTACCAGCCTGTAATTGCTAAGGATCGCCTCTGTAGCCTTTGTTAAAAATCAGCATACACTAGCTATACTCCAGTCTTCTGTACAGAGCCTGATTTAAGTGACAGGTTACGTAGTACAGTTAATAGTTCTTCAGTTTGATATCTGAGCTCCTTCAGTTCACTTGGGTGAATAGCATCTGTTCTTGGTGACATATTTTTGTTTAATTTATCAATTTGTTTTGAAACCTCCTCTATTGATACCTCATTCTGGGACAATTCCTCAGATTTGTCACCTAAAAAGAATGGTTCAGTGTGAGAATCTCCATGACATCCTCTCCAGTGAAGACTGATGCAGAGAATTCAGTTAGCTTCTGCACAATGGCTGTGTCTTCCTTGAATGCTCCTTTATCATGTTGATCATCCAATGACCCTGCAGATTGTTTGATATCCTTCCTGCTTCTAGAAACAATTTGCTGTTTGTCTTTGTGTCTTTTGCTGGTTATTCTTCCAATTGTTTTTTTGTCCTGCCTAATGATACTTTTACACTTGTGAACAGTCAGTTTATACTTCAGGGATTTCCCCAACACCCCTCCCCCCCCAGTTTTGTGAACTAGTTACATGCCAATTTTGGAAATTTGAATTGAAATTGAAACAGTAATATAGACTTTAGAAGCATATTGCGACAAAGCTCCAAGTTTGTACTCGTGGGTCCTGCGCTTCCTGGCAGATTTAGAGGCCTCAGAAACTCATCTAGGCCCCAGATTGACCTCCCTTTCTCAGTATAATTGGCAAGAGTCACCACCTAGTGAGTTGCCTTCATCACAGGCCAGTATGGGAGATGGAAAAAAGGGGGGAGCCCGGGCCCGCCCTCTACTCCGGACTCCAGCCCAGGGACCCTAATAGTATCAGCTAAGATGGCTGACCTTTTATCCACAAAACACAATACAATTCCCTGGGCTACTTCTCCACAGCAGTCCCTGCTTCTTCAAACTCCACTTCACCCTTACCTCAGGGCCTCCTTCCTTCTGGATGATATGTTGTCCACTCAATCTCACCAACAGCACAACCTCCTTCCACAGCTCCTGACACCCACAGCCCACCTGACTAACTGGGAGGTTTTTATCTGGATTCAGCCAGTCCCTGATTGGCTTCAGGTGTCCCAATTAGGCTAGCTGTTTCTACTCCTTTCTAGAAGGTTCTTAATTGGCCCCAGGTGTCTTGATTGGTCTGGAGTAGCCTTTGTTTGGCTATCCAGGGAACAAGGACCTGCACATCCTGAGGCTGATATACCTGCCTTCCAGCACTCTCCTATATCCTTCTGGTCTTACTCCGTCACAATATACAGTGTAGGATAAAATATGTGTATATGAAAAAGTATAATAAATTTGAAATGTATGAACATAGACTAGCTTCCTTATACATTGTAAGCAAAGTCAAAATGTGTGCTCCCGGACAGCTAGTGATGAACTGGGTGCTGGGAGGAAAGGCTTCAGGATCAGATTGTATTTACATTCACACCTAATCTACCTAGGTATCCAGCAAACAGAGCTATGTTGCAAGTGATAGATTTTGGCTGGGGCTGAGTTGCAAATCACTTGATTGGTGGGGTGGGAATGAAATGTTGTTGTTGCTCTTATTGTACGAGTAAAGGGCAGTAGAACTGTAGTTAACCTGTGCTAATTGAGGGCATCAAGAGAGAGGGTGGGGACAGGTGTTTTGCTCTGATGGTCTGTCTGAGTCACAAGTACTATTTGACCTTCCCTTCTCCACTGTTTAAAGATAGAACTGATTAAGATTCATAAAGATTCTTTTGGTTTGTTAAGCGACCACTACAGCTGAAATCACTGATAACCAAGTCACATAAGAACCAGGCTTCATATAAACATGCAATGTAGGCCAGTACTTAGTCCTCCTGTGGAGACACTTTTCTCATGGAAGACACACCCCACTGAGAGCTCAATTGAAATCACTGAGAGCTGGGTGGAACCTCAAGGGACCAACTCGCAGAGGTCACAGTAACAAGTGGCAGCAGAAGGTGATGGGCGGCGCAGGGCCATTGGCAACAGAGCAAGGAAGTGAACAGTGGCACAACAAACACCAGTGGCCAGAGCAAACAGTGAGCAGCTGGAGGAACAAGCAAGGTGCCTTCTTGCCCCCCACCTGGGAGGTGAACTCACAAGAAAGCACCTCTGAACTCTGAGGAAAACACTGGTGAGTGGGGTGTGGTGGAGGGAAAAGTGAGGGGGTGCAGGGCATGCTAAATAAACATTTGTTTTTGGACATTGTTTTTGTATTTTTTAGTGACTTTGCTCCAGAATGCTATATTTGTGACAGGGAATGGAAACTTAAATGTGTTTCCTAATAGGCTAAGATTTTTAAAATGCATTATTTGCCAACGTTGTTATCTCACGTCATTGCTATCTTGAGAGGTCATTATGTTGGGGACCTTCTGTACTAAACATTATTGTAATTAATTTTTACATAAGAATGATTTTACTGGGTCAGACCAATGGTCTATATAGCCCGGTATCCTGTCTTCTGACAGTGGTTAAGGCCCGGTGTCCCAGAGGGAATGAACAGAGCAGGTAATCATTCAGTGATCCATCCCTTGTTGCCCATTCCCACCTTCTGACAAACTGGCTAGGGACACTCAGAGCATGGTGTTGCATCCCTCCCCATCCTGGCTCATAGCCAATGATGGACCTATCCTCTATGAATTTATCTAGTTCTTTTTAAAATCCTCTTATAGTTTTGGTCTTCACAGCATCCCCTGGCTAAAATTTCCATGGATTGACTTCATGTGGTGTGAAGAATTACTTCCTTTTGTTTTTCTTAAAACTTGCTGCCTGTTAATTTCATTGGGTGACGGCTGGTTTGTGTGTTATGTGAAGGATTAAATAAGTTTTCCTTATTCACTTTCTTCACACCAGTTAAGATTTCACAGACCTCTATCATAATCCCCCTTAGTTGTCTTTTTTCTAAGCTGAAAATTCCCAGTCATTTTAATCTCTCCTGTTTCACACCGCTTATCATTTTTGTTGCCCATCTCTGTACCTTTTCCAATTCCAGTGTATCTTTTTTGGGATGGAGTGACCAAATCTGCACACAGTATTCAAGGTGTGCACGTACCATGGTTTTATATAGAGGCAATATGGTATTTTCTGTTTTATTATCTATCCCTTTCTTAATGATTCTCAACATTGTGTTTGCTTTGTTGACTGCTTCTGCACACTGAGTGGATATTTTCAGAGAACCATCCACAATGACTCCAACATCTCTTTCTTGAGTGGTAACAGCTAATTTAAACCCCATCATTCTGTATGTATAGTTGAGATTATGTTTTCCAATGTGCATTACTTTGCAATTAGTTAAATCTTATTAGTTAAATCTAATACAATGGTCATGAAACATTTTTCAGTTTTTACTATGGTGCCATACAGCTGACCTTCACCCTCACAGTCTTACCCCTCATTGGCCCTGACACCCCTGTGTAGTGGGGTGATCACTCCACTCTGGCCCGGAAGGGATTAAAAGCAGCCCCGCAGAGGGCTGCAGCTTCAGAAAGCAGTGGGGGGTGTGGCTGGCCACAGCTGTGGCCAGCTCAATCAGGGCACTGCTGACCCTTATTAGAGGGCTGTGAGCTAGGGGCAGGCAGTCTCTCTCCAGGCTGGGAGAGGGCAGGGCCTGGCTTGGCTGCCTGGGTGACAGGGTACTGAGGGTGGAGCAGTGCTGGGGAAGGGACAGGCCTGGTGACCTCCCAGGCTGCAGGCCTGATACCAAGACCTAAAAAGGTACTGGGGGTTAGGCAAAGGCAGCTGGCCCAAACCCCCTTGCCTGTGATGAATGGCTTTTACACTGCAGTCTGTCCCAGGAAGTGGTGGCTTGATGAAAGGCAGTAGCCCAAACTGAGGCAAAGTGGGGATAGAGAGTTGTGGGTTCCCCAGGGCGGAGAGACCCAGAGGCAGAGACAGTGGGAGTATTGCCAGCGAGCAGCACCCCAGATACAAGGGCACTGGGGTCCGGAAGAGGCATGGTGGCCAGCGGACAGTGAGAAACCAGCCTGCAGAGGGTGCTCCGAGCTGGAAAGCGCTAATTCCCAGACCACCAGCAGGAGGTGCCGCAGGGGTGAGTTGTGGCGCCGCTACACCCCCCTGAAAATTTGAACACCCCCTGCCCCCCAATTTCAATTCCTGGGGAAAACACTGTTATACTCCTTTCTATTTTCTTGAGTAGGAGTTGACTTCCAGTTTTTAAAGGATGTCTTTTTGTCTCTAACCACCTCTTTTTCTCTGTTGTTTAGCCACGGTGGCATTTTTTGGTCTTCTTGTTGTTGTTTTTTTTAAATTTGGGGTATAGAATTAATTGGAGCCTCTATAATGGTGTTTTTAAAGTTTCCATCCAGCTTATAGGCATTTCACTCTTGTGGCTATTCCTTCCCCACCCTACAAGGATGTTAAATTTAATTATATTATGATTGATATTATTCAGCAATTTAACTATATTCACCTCTTGCACCAGATCCTGTGGATTAAATCAAGACTTGCCTCTCCCCTTGTGGGTTCCAGGACTCCAAGAAGCAGTCAGTAGTGGTGTCTAGACATTTTATCTCTGCATCCTGTTCTGAGGTGATATGTACCCAGTCAATATGGGGATAGTCAAAATCCCCCAGTATTATCGGGTTTTCTGTTTTTGTTTTGCTTCTCTAATCTCCCTGAGCATTTCACATTCTGGTCAGGTTATGATTGGCTGTATACTCCTATTTGCTATCCACTTAGTATTCAAGCATGGAATTTCTATCCACAAAGAGTCTATGGTACAGTTTAATTCATTTAAGATTTTTATTGTATTTGACTCTATACTTTCTTTCACATATAGTGACACTCCCTCAACATGACCCACTCTGTCATTCCTATGTTTTTTATACACTAGTATTACCATATCCCATTGAGTATCATTCCTCCACTAAGTTTCTGTGATACCTGTTATATAAACATACTCATTTAATGTTAGTCTTATTGTTTTCTGATTCTAGAATGAGCACCATCACGATGGTGATGGGTGTGGGGTAAGGACTTTGAAGTCTGGAATCTGGATCCCTAGAAGCTTTGCCAGGTCACTAAGCTATTTATGGCCATTTCTCCAATTCCCAGATCACAACAGCCAGCACTTCTTCTCTGTCCCAAAAGCCAAAACTCTCATCTGTGCCCTGAGCATCTTCTGTTCCTGTAACTGAAACATCCTGGGCTCTGTCCTCCCCAGTCATGCACCCTCCTCACCCTTCCAGCAGGCAGCCACTGTCATTTCCTGGCAGACCAATCTGATCCCATCACCCCTCTTTTGATAGCTCCTGGTTTCGTCTTCTCCACTGCATTGGATGGAAACTCCTTGCCTTCACCTTCCAAACTCTACATCTCCCTGTGTGCTTAGCTGATTCACTCTTATTATTGTGTCTTATCACTCTGCTCAGCAGTGATGCCTCAGTTGCAGTTTCTTACACAAGCATCTGCATGTGTTTTTTTTGTTTGTGTGCTTTCCTGATGCCTGGAATTCCCTCTCTACTCAGATCTGCCAAGCACCTCCCGCTTCCTCCTTAAAATCCCTCCTGAAACTCCCCCGCCCCCTTCAGCAGTGTCCACAGTGACATCAATCATTGTCTTCAACTTCCTTACTGGCATTACAGAGAAAAAACCCGAGTGAGCCATGAAGTTGTGCATGTGCTTGAAGGCAAGTAACTGTCTGCTCATTTTGCTGCATCTTGCTCCTTCCTCACCCCTGCCTGACTACTCTCCACCACCGCCTCTTGTTAGGTAGCTCGGAAGCTCTTTGGGGCAGGGACTGCTTCTTCCCCTGTCTTCTGAGAAACACGTGGCATGCTTTAAAAATAAACATGTGCACTTGCCCTCTCTGGCTTTTTCCTGTGCCTGTCTCAACAGGTAAGATAATTTCCCACTTTCCTAAGTGAGGTAGGATAAGAACTGGAGGAGGGTGATAGAGAGCTAGTTAAGCCGTCTGGTGCACTTTCCTAATTTCAGTCTGGTATGAAAACCCCTGCTGATATTAATGGCTCAATGAAACTTCACATCAGCATGAGCTCCAATACTTTGTGCAATTACACACCAGTTTCTTGAACATCAACTCTGTAAAGGGCAACATGGAAATCAATTAATCCAGATGTACCTTCCCCTGCAGGCTGTGTTCTTTACACAACATAAAACTGCAGCAAAAGGGGCAGGCAGAGGAGAACAGCTTCTAGTTCCTTTTGGGCTGGAGAAGATGAAGTTGGTAAGTGGAAGTGGGTGGTACGTGGAATGTCTGTGTTAGCAGCAACTGTGCTGGGGGTGTGGTACCTGCCAATGCAGAATCCTTAATAGCTGGCTAAATGTTGAAGATGAGGTGAGCTATAGATAACAACCCCAGAATCAGATGAGCATGCATAAGTTCCTAGCTTCTCCAGCCATATAATAACTTGCACAGGTGAGTCCGTAGAGGAACACTGAGATTTGTAACCACGATCTAGATAGGTGCAATATTCAGAGGAGAAACCCAGGGTAAAGAACGGTTACAATGTCCCTGTTGATAAATTATAGTCAATTGCTTAGTTTATTATGAAATATATTTAAGAGACCAAATAACCAATATCTCTCAGATTTCTTATTATAAGCCAGGCCTGCACAACTTGGAAAGCAGTGAGGGCCATATTACCGCAAAAAAACCAGCTATGGGCTGAAAAGCCCTGCCCTTGCCCCGCCCCCATCCACTCCCCCTGACTCCCTGCCCCCTCAACCCCCCCCCCCCGACTCCTTATCCCCTGACTGCCCCCCAGGACTCCACCCCCATCCAAGCTTCCCTGCTTCTTGTTCCCTAACTGCCCCCTCCTGAGACCCCCCACCCTAATTTCCCCCCTAGGACCCTACTCCCTATCTGTCCCAACCCTAATTGGGACTACCCCAACCCTAATCCACATCCTTGCCCCCAGGCAGACTCCTCAGAACTCCTGACCCATCCAACCCTCCCTGACCTTGTCCCCTGACTGGCCCTTCCAGAGACCCCTCACCACTAACCACCCCCCACCCCCTACCCAACTCCTCTGCTCCCTAACTGCCCTGACCCCAACCACCCTCTGACAGACTCCTGGGACTCCCATGCCCTACCCAACCCACCACTGCCGTGTGGCAGTGCTACTCCAGAGGAGAGGGGAGCACGACGCAGCCCCCCGCCCCCCTGCCTCTGAATGCTGCCACGCGGCAGTATTACTCTGGGGCAGAGGGGAGCATGTTTGGCTCAGAGCAGAGCCAAATACACTGCCTGGCAGGAGTGCAACGCAGCCCTGCCCTAACCCCCCCAGCTCCTCACCCCACAGACTCTCTTTCCCCCCCCGTGACCTGCTCATCTTTCCCCCACATGCTGGCTCGCTGCCCCTGCCCGCCCGGCTCTGCTTCCCCCCACACCCAACTGCCACCAGCTCACCTGCACATCCCCCCACCCATCTGGCTCAGCTACTCACCGCCCCCGGCCCCCGGCTCAGCTCCTCAGTCCCCCCCGCCCCAATAACCAGCTCACCTTTCTCCCACGTACTAGCTCACTGCTCCTGCCCACCCGGCTCTGCTTCCCCACACTGCTTGGCTTGCCCCACCCCCTACTCGCCCCATCCCTACTCACACCCCACGGGCTACACAGTGAGCCCGTGCAGGCCGCATGTGGCCCCTGGGCCGCATGTTGTGTAGGCCTGCTATAAGCCAATAATAATATGTAACCCTTCTGCCAGTTGGAGTCAGCAGAATCTAGGGGTTCCTTTTCAAAAATGCAACACAAAACCGGGATCAGCCTCCCGCCAGTAACTCTGAGAGTCAATACTTCCCCTCTTGCAAGTACAGAGTCTGAGGGTAGAAAATAAACTTTTCATAAAAACGTGAAAATAACCCAGCATTAACTTGGGAAATCTCCACAAGCAGGATTCATAAACATATAACTGTGAGCAAAACATTCATCCAGAGTATGTTGGGCAATGTCCTTTTGCCTCAGGTTCTCAAGTTCAACAAAAGTTCATTTAATGTGCCCCTCTCCACTGTACCCCATTCAGTTGTTTAGTGAAGACCCAGAGTTCAGAGGTACATCTGCGTGAGTTCACCTCCCAGTCTGGGGGATCGGGTGGAGGCATCTTGCTTGTCTCTCTGCTGTCCAGGTGCTCACTTTGGTATTAGCTGCTCTACTCACCACTCTGCCCTGCCATCCACTCCACTCTGCATCCTCTGGGCAGCTTAAGACAGCTCTCAGTGGGGGAGCCTCACTAATAGTACAGATCGGCAGTCTCCTGCATCAGAGAGACTGTCCCAAAACAGGTCAAATGTATGCTTAGACAAGGTTATCAGTTATTTCAGCTCTATTGATCTGCAACAAGACTCTATTGATCTGCTACAAGAGGGAAGGGATAGGATATAGTGGGACCTAGACAAATTAGAGGATTGGGCCAAAAGAAATATAATGAGGTTCTACAAGGAGAAGTGCAGAGTCCTGCACTTAGGACGAAAGAATCCCATGCACTGCTACAGACTAGGGACCAACTGGCTAGGCAGCAGTTCTGCAGAAAAGGACCTAGGGGTTATAGAGGATGAGAAGCTGGATATGCGTCAACAGTGTGCCCTTGTTGCCAAAAAAGCTAACAGCATTTTGGGTTGTACAAGTAGGGGCATTTCCAGTGGATCAAGGGACGTGATCATTCCTCTCTGTTCGGCATTGGTGAGGCCTCATCTGGAGTACTATGTCCAGTTTTGGGCCCTACACTACAAGAAGTATGTGGAATAATTGGAAAGAGTCCAGCAGAAGGCAACAAAATGATTAGGGGGCTGGAGCACATGACTTATGAGGAGAGGCTGAGGGAACTGGGATTGTTTAATCTGCAGAAGAGAAGAACGGGGGGTGGGATTTGATAGCTGCTTTCAACTACTTGAAAGGGGGTTCCAAAGAGGATGGATCTAGACTGTTCTCAGTGATATCAGATGACAGAACAAGTTTCAAGTTGCAGTGGGGAAGGTTTAGGTTGGACATCAGGAAAAAAATTTCACGAGGTGGGTGACCTAGAATGCGTTACCTAGGGAGGTGGTGGAATCTTTTTCCTTAGAGGTTTTTAAGGTCAGGCTTGACAAAGCCCTGGCTGGGATGACTTAATTGGGGAATGGTCTTGCTTTGAGCACAGGGTTGGAGTAGATGACCTCCTAAGGTCCCTTCCAACCCTGATATTCTATGATTCTATGATTAAGTCTTAATAAGCTCCATTGTTACACAGAAGTCCTTTTTCTTGGAATAAAAGCAAAAGATTGAAAGAGTCTCTAGGGGCCTTAGGCAGAACCCTCACCACTGGGCTTGGCATTCCTGTACTCTTCCTAGTGAGTACAGTTTAGTTGAGGGTAAGTCTCTCAGTCAGGGCAAGCAAAGAACAGTCCTGAGGTCCTAGATTCCCACAACAAGGATAACAAGCCCCAATAACAAAGTGACTTGTAATCCAAAGCTTTTTCTTTATTTGCCAAGGAATCCTGGTGGCATCTTAGAGACTAACAAATTTATGTGGAGCTAACCTTTTGTGGGCTAGAACCCACATCATCAGATGCATGGAGCGGAAAATACAGGAACATGTACCACTCTGTAATATGTCACCATGCAAGTCAAAGAAAGAAAAAAAACCCTAGAAGTATGGGGAACAGACTGTTACCCAGGGTTCTTTCAACCCAAAGCTCTTGGTAACTTTTACTCTGTGCGAGGTGGTGTCAGGAAATAAATCAGAGAAGACATGGCCATCCAACCGATAGATGGCTGGCACAAACAGGGCAACAGAGGAGTACTTTCATTTAAAGCTAAGCTTTACTTTGTCTTACACACATCCACAACAGGTTAGTAAAACGCCCTCATCCCTCAATAATTACTGAAGCTGAATGTGGCTCTTGAGTGGCACAGCGGCAGCCCATCTGCTGCTGTGGACTGCAAGATGTATTCTGAGGGAGAATTCAGAAAAGTCCCACTACCTCAGACTTTTCCCCCTTATATATACATTAATAATAGAATGGTTTGTCCCTTAAAGAAAACTTGTTAAGAAAGCAGTTTCAATGGTCAAGCAAGAGGCTTCCTTCTGATTATTGATTAACCAGATATGGGTTTTTCCAGAGTTTGCAGCCTTGAGGCCCCAATAGCCAATCCTGGGGCACATCCTGCTCTTCTAAAATGAATGTGTCAGCAACTTCAACACAATCCTTATCAGGAAGGACGTGGGATCAAGCTGCCCCTTCTGTGGTACTCCAAACCCCCTCCCCTCCTGCCTTGTTAAAGGTAAGCCGTCTGACTTGGCTGCTTTTAGCAATAAGCTATAGTGGTTTCAGTCACTTTACTGATTTGCTGATATCTCCTCCTACAAGATGCCCCAAAATATTCTTCTCCTTCTATCTGCAAAATCCACAACACCTGAATAACAAGGAAATAGCTTTGGACTGGTGGAGGGATCCTGTCAGGGGGAAGTTCAGCCAGCAAGACTGCTAAGATTTGTGGTGACAAACTTTTGCTTTGAAACCACTTAGCTTGTTAAGTTAGCTATTAGCTGATTTTTACTTTTCTTTTCTTTTAACTGATTCTGATTTTATGCCTCATTACTTGGAATCACTTAAAGCCTGTTTTTTAGTTAATAAACTTGTTTTATTGTTTTATTTAAGTCAGTGTGTTTGGACTGAAGTGTTTGCGAAACTTCATTTGAGATAACAGGATTTGTGCATATCATTTTCTATTAATAAAATGATGGCCTTTCTATGAGCTTGTATTGTCCAGAAGGAGAGAGCTGGGCACTACAAGACACACATTTCTTGGGGCAGGTCTGGGAATGGTAATTTGCTGGTGTTGCTCTGCAGTGTAATTCAAGAGTGGCTGACCAAATGCATTCTGCATAACTGGGAGTAATTTACATGCTGGAGGCTGTGTGTGAGCAGACCAAGAGTGGTTGCTCTAACAATAAAGCAGTGTAAAAGGACACTCCAGGATGTGAAATTAGGAGGACACAGCTGTTCAACAATCCAGATTGCACCCTGGCCAATGTCACTGGCTTCCCATAGACTGATACTGTATTGAAACTTTTTCCTGAATTATATTTGTAAGCAGGGTCTGAATGAGCTCTCCCCTGACATCTAATGATGAACTGGGGAAGAGGACTTCAGAAAGCCAACTTCCTTTGCATGGACACACACACCCTCAGAATGATGGGGCTGTGTGATGCTCTGTACCTCAGAGGAACACCCTACACCCCCATGTTTATCTTTATGTAACCCTTCTGCCCATCAGAGTTGGCAGCAACAAGGGCCGGGTTCAGTATCCAGGGGTTCCATTCCAATAGCACAATACAAAACCGGCTCGAGCCCCCACCCAGTGACCTGGGACAACCATATACCACCCCCTGGGCATCTGTAAGAGACAATACTTCCCCTCTCGCAAGCACAGAGTCTGAGTGTACCAAAAGCCTTTTAATAACAGAAAGAAACAATGTGGCATTATATTGGGGAAACACCACAAACAAGATTAATAAACCAAACCATGAACCAGAAGCCCCCCTCCCAGCAAATAGGCTGTGTCTTTCCCTTTGGCTCGAGTTCCACAACCCGAAAAAGTCACTCAATAGTCCCAAAAGTCTAACAGCCCAAGAGTCTCTGTTCTTGGTCAGTGCAGAGTTCAAAAGTCAATTTGCAGAGTCTTACCTCCCAGCCTGGGTGGAAAGGGAAGGCAGGAAAGGGGCACCTTACGTGGTCCGCGACTGTCCCACGAACTGCTCTACTCTGCCAGTTGCTCTGCCAACTGCTCCGCTCTGCCAGCCGACACCCGAACTACACCAGCCACTCTGCCAGCTGTGCAGATGCTCCACTGTCCACCCTGCCAGCAAACACTCAAACTGTGCTGCTGTGCTAGCCACTCTGCCACTGCTCTGCTGGCCACCCTGCCAGCCGACACCCAAACTTCATTGCTCCGTGATATTTTCAGGAACTGCTCTACTCCATCAGCTGCTCAGCAATAGACCTTCAAGCCCCCCTACTTAACACAGTGCTTAGTGATTGCAGCTTTTTGTAGGGGAGCCTTAGTGCAGATACATCACTGGAGCTAAAGTGAATTCAGCTTAGCAGACTGAATCTAGACTTCTAAGAGAATCAAAAATTAGCTCTAACATTCTACAGTGGAGAAAGGCAAGGTGTAATAGGTCTGTAGGGTCCTTAAATAAGGTCCTTACTAAAAGGCATAAAGATTTGTCTATAATCTCTCTTAATCTCAGAGTGCTCTGAAACGCCTGGCCCTTGCCCAGTGAGTGATACCTAGATGATGGTGAGTCCCTCCAACATAACAAGGGCCAAGTACATGTCCATAGTCCTTCATTCACATAATCAGGGTAACATCACTTTATCATTCCTGCCCCAATAAAATAGAAACTGGGGCTCCCACATCAGCCGAAGTGGCCATGTGGGCTTCTGTGAGCTCAGGCTAGGCGCGGTGAGTGTGCCTATGCAAATTGATCAGCCCCGAAGTTATTTTCCACAGCTCACTGCAATTCCCATAATTCACCACCAGATGTCAAAATAGATCTCATTCCTGACACTGCTTACATCTATAAAATGACTGTGTGGTATCCAATGCAAAATTTGTTATGTTAGGTGTCTTCAGAAGGCTCATAATGCACTGAGCACAGTAGTTATAGTGATATAGTAATTGTTGTAGTAATGTTATAGTAAAGGTATAGATTATAATTTAATATATATAGTTATGACGCTGAAAATGTATTCTCACGTCTTAAAGCAAGCCCGTGCAAAAACTCTCCAAGAACAGGGAGGCAGTTCACACCTCTTCAGGGCATGGATGGGACAAACCCAGCCCAGCCTCACAGAAACAATGGATACTGGCTTAGTCAGCAACATAAGAATCTGTTAGACTCTCTAGGGAGTCACTCCCTTCCTTTGGGCAGTTTGGGACTGTGATGAAGAGATGGGGTGGAAGGCAAAGCCAGGAGGAAAGAAAAGACATCATAAAAGGGAGAGACATTTTGCCATGCTTTCTCTCTTCCACCTACAATACATCTCCAGACACCACTGCCACCAAGCGACTGAAACACTGATCAAACGGGCGAGTCTGACTGAAAAGTAACCAGCCAGCCCATGGTGAGAAGCATGTACATTTTTAAGGACACTGAAAGTGTTAAGATCAGCTTAGAATGTGTTTTCCATTTATTTCATTTGACCAAATCTGATTTATTATGCTTTGACTTATAATCACTTAAAATCTGTCTTTGTAGTTAACAAATCTTTTTGTTTATTCTACTTGAAGCACTGCATTTGGTCTGAAGTGTGTCAGAAGCTCCCTTTTGGATAGCAAGCCTGGTACGTATCAATTTCTTTGTTAAATTGACAAACCTATATAAGCGTGCAGAGTCCAGTGGGCATAACTGGGCACCGCAAGACAGAGGTTCCTTGGGTTGTTTCTGGGATCAGAGATATTGGCTAGTATCATTCGCTTGCAAGTAGCAGGGAGCAGTTTACATGCCAGAGGCTGTGCGTGAACAGCCCAGGACTGGTAGTTCGCACAGCAGAGCACTGTAAGGCTGACTCCCAGAGTCAGAGATTAGAGATGCCTAGCACACTGGTCCAGATAACACCAGAGGGGAACTTCACAGTGGCACAGCAAGCAGGGTGTATGTACAGCTTGTTAGTTCCAAGTGAAGTTCACACTTTAAGCAGTGATATTTGTGATTTTAAGTGAGTCTGAAGTGCAATGGCTGAGATTATCAGGAGGATGTCACAGTTTTGTTATTTTCTGTTTCCCTTTTTTGGAAAGGGAAGTAGGAACAGAAAAGAAGGAAAATGAGTGAAAGCAGTGAAGCAGTTGCAAAGTTGGAGCTTTTTAGGCTTCAGTCTGCAGAAAAGGAGAGGGAGCACCAGAAATTACTACAACTGAAAGAACTGTAGATAAAGAACAAGAAAAAGAGGCAGTCAGGGAGGAAGCTGCACACCGAAGGGCTCTGGAAGAAAAAGAGAAAGATAGGGAAGAAAGAGAAAAAGAGTGAAAACACCAACTGGACCTGCTAGAGATGCAGAAACAGAATCACCCAACCCCAGTGAGTCCCATCACTCCAAAAATCCACAAATGGGAACACTTATGTTCTGCATACAATGAAGACGATGATATAGCGGAATATCTGACCATCTTCAAAAGCCTGTGTGTAATACATGAAATCCCTGATGATAAGAGAGTTCCTACCCTGATTGCAAAATTAACTGGTAAAGCTTGAAATGTATTCAATGAAATGCCTATTGAAGATGCTTTAGACTATTATAAATTTAAATATTGGTTTGCAAAGTTTTTAGATTACCCCTGAAACATATAGAGTTCAATTCAGGAATCTTAAGTGCGATATTGGTACAAATAATAGGAATATATAAACAAAATGAAAGATTTGTTGGGAAAATGGGAGAGGAGCAAAGAGGCGGCAAGATTTGAGGGAATGTTGGATCTTGTTGCTCAAGAACATTTCCTAAGCATTTATAAGGCTGATGTAAAACAGTGTGTATGGGACAAAGGTGTAAAGTCTGTGTATGATATGGCTTTTTTAGCTGATGCCTTCTAACAGAATCAGGCATCTATGGAGGGCAAACCACAGAAAAGGGGGTTTAAAACTGGTGGAAAGAGAGGCTCCCATTTTGCTCCTGGGAAGAGAGAAGGAGGCTGGGAGCTTAAACATTCTCTTACCCCAAAACATTCCTCTAGCCCCCACCCCAAATCTCCTGTAAAAGTAGAAGGTGCTAATAGTGTAATTCCAGGAATAAATGTCCTGTGCTAGGAGGAAGCAGATAAACAATAGCTCATGTTAATTCTTCTGGCCTCAACACAGAAATCCCACAAGCAATTGAAACCTGTCATATTGGTTCTGTGGGTTAGCTTCTGCAGAACTAGATATGAAGCATGTAAAAGCTGTCCACATTGATGTCAAGGAACACTTGGGGCAGAGGGATACACAGAGTCAAATCTCTCTGGTTAATCAGAGTGTGGTCTCAAAGGCCAGTATGTTGCCTGGCCAAATGGCAAAGATTGTGGGGTGGGTGAAAGCAGATTCCTCATACCACTAGTTAAAATCCATGTGGTTTGGGAAGGTTTGGAAAATGTTTTGACTGTGGGAGTTATGGAACAACTACTATTCGACCTGCTCCTTAGTAATGATTTTTCTTTGTAGCTCAGGTTAAAGTATTTGTCTGCAGCAGGAGGGAATGTTATGCTGGGACCCCCAAGGGAAAGGGCAAGATCTCAGGAACCACTGAGAGAATGAGAGGGAGTCTCCTTGATTCTTCTGCAGCCGAGGGAACCCACATGCTTCCAGGTGGGAGGGTGGTTGAGACCAACTCCTGCACTGCAGCTGGAGGCAACACCACATGAGGAAGGGATGGGGGTGTAATGCCTGCCAGGGAGAGAAGTATCCAGGTTGTTAGCTGCCAGCAGGTTGCAGCTGAACCAGAGACAAAACCAGCTCTAGGGAGCAGAGAGAAATGCGTCCCAGAGGAGAGCCCAGAGAAGGGGCTCAGAAGCCACTGAGGTGGGCGAGGATTCCTGTAAGTCTGTAACACAGGGAAGCAGCGTGCCTCCAAGTATGGGAGGGGCTGAGACTAGCTCCTTTCCGGTGGAAGATAACATGCCCACAGGCACAGGGGCAGAAGAGGTGGTGTTAGTGATTTAGGAAACTGCCCCAGTTGTTAGCTGGCAGAGTTCTGCAGCTGAACAAAAGACAGGCTTTAACATTTCTTTGTGCTTCTTAGGCAGCACAAAGAAATGTGTCTTAGGAAGAGGCCCAGAGGAGAAAACTGGGGAAGCAACAGTTGGGGTACAAGAATGTCTCCTCATTAGTCACTTGGGGCAAGATGCCCAAGACACTAGGAGGATGGTAGGGTCAGCATCTGTGCACCCAGGCACACAGCCTGTGACCCAGATTTTGAGAAGGAACTGTGTAACTGACCACCTGGAGAGGAGCAGTCACACAACTGACTTATTGGGGACAGAGAAAGGTGTGGTGGAGGGTACCCCAATCCAGGTCCACATTTTTCAGGATATTTCTAATAAGTTTTTGGGAAGTAACTGTGTCTCTTTACAGAAAGATGCAGCTCCAACGCCTGAGACAGCAGAGGAGTTGAGACCAGGAAATTGCCAGATGGTAGTTTGTGAGAATACAAATGACCCAACTGGCAGAGAAAGGGGTGTTTTCCCCCTGGCTGGTGAAATACAGAGAGCAGTTATGGGAAAGCTGCCGGGAAAAGGTGAAAATGATCATAAGGTAAACACACTTAACTCAGAGAGCACAGATCACAACCCTAGGGGGTAGGAAAGGACTCAGTGCTGGGAAGGGGAAACACAGGGTAACCCCAAAAGGGAAGCTGATTTTCTACATATATATAGTCCTGGCATTGGGAGACCACTGTCCAAAGGTCCAGCCAATGTGCAGGATCTCCCTGAATACCTATCTTGCCAGATCTCGAGGCCCTAAAATTCTAGAAACATGATTAAATTAAGAGATCACACAAAGGGAAACACTGTGGGGAAAGAGAAGCCAGTGACTGACTATATGGGAGAGAGTCAAAGGACACCATACAATACTACAAACTACAATAACTGAACAGAGGGTGTGGTATCATAAAGATACTTGTAAACAACAATCTGTGATAAAAATTTTGGTATTAATGTTAATTTTTGGAGATAAGAATTTCAACACAGATGTTAAAGCCTTATGATAATGCTACTTTTAAATTAATACCTGTAAACAGGTTTAAAGCTTATCACTGCAGAGAAACCATAAAAAACCTGGTTTGCTTTGTGTGAATGGGGAAACAGAGGCAAGATGCCTCATGGCCTTAATGGCTGGATGCTAAAAGAACTGTAACAATGAACTGCCTTCAGTGACTAAACCTCTTGCAGTAAACTAATAGGGGAGGTGTGACACTCTGTACCTCCGGAGGAACACCCTAAACCCCCATGTTCATCTTTATAAAATGTTTATGAGGTATCCAATGCAAAGTTTGTCATGTTGGGTGTCTTTGGAAGGCTCATAATGCACTAAGCATGGTTGTTATAGTGATGTTATAGTAATTATTATTGTAAGGTAATAGATTATAATTTCATGTATATAGTTATGAGACTGCAAGCCCGTGAAAAAACTCTCCAAGAACAGAGAGGCAGTTCACATCTCTTCAGGACATGGATGGGACAAACCGAGCCCAGCCTCACAGGAACAATGGACAGTGGTTTAGGCAATAACAAAAGAATATGTTAGAGCCTCAAGGGTGTCCCCCCTTTCCTTTGGGCAGTTTTGAAGGTAATGCTCACGTGACTCTAAAAGGGCGTGGGGGGGGGGGGGCGTCAAAGCCAAGAGGAAAGAAAAGACACAATAAAAGGGAGAGACATTTTGCCATGCTTGCTCTCTTCCACTTATATCTACAGACACCACCACCACCAAGTAACTGAAATGCTGATCAAAGGGGATAGCCTGACTGAAAAGTAGCCAGCCACCCTGCAGTGAGAAGCATCTATGTTTTTAAGGACATTGAAAGTGTTAAGAGCAGCTTAGAATGCATTTTGCTTTTATTTCATTTGCCCAAATCTGACTGGTTATGCTTTGGCTTATAATTACTTAAAATCCATCTGTATAGCTAATCTATCTTTATAGCTAAAATCTATCTTTATAGTTTGTTTATTCTACCTGAAGCAGTGTGTTTGGTTTGAAGTGTGTCAGAGGCTCCCTTTGGGATAAGAAGCCCAGTACATACCAATTTCTTTGTTAACTTGACAAACTTATGTAAGTTTGCAGTGTCTAGTGGGCATAATTGGACACTGCAAGATGAAGGTTCCTAGGGTTGTTTCTGGGATTGGAGATATTGGCTAGTGTCATTCACTTGCAAGTAGCTGGGAGTATCTTACATGCCAGAGGCTGAGCTTGTACAGTCCAGGAGTCGGGGTTCTCACAGCAGAACAGGGTAAGGATTGGATGAATCAAGGATTGGATAGGCCTAGCAAATCACTGGTCCAGATAACACCAGAGAGGATGTTACAGGCTGCTTTTGGCTGGTGTTGGATCACAAGTCCTTTTTCTTAGAACAGAATCCTATGGTCAATGATGCCGAAGCCCTCCCATCAATACCATCTGTGCAGCTATGCACTCACCTCCAGGATATGTGTGTCCGTGCCTGAGCTCTGACTCTCAACTGGGAGGACACAACCTGTACCCTGTCTTATTCACCCTCACTGCCCGAGTGCTGTAGTCATTGCTGATCTGCTCAGGCTCATACCTAACAGTATCATTAGTGCTCATGTGGATAGTGGTCAGAGTGACAGATGAGCCTTGGAAACCTTTTTGTGTTGTCTCGGATGTGGGCTCCTGGCAGGCAGCACACCTTCCTAGACATTATGTCATGTTGGCAGATGGAGGTCTGAACCCCCACCCCTCAGAAGGGAGTCCCTTAGCCCAGGGCTTTGAAGAGTTCATCCCTTCCCTCTGCCTCCTCCCCGCTGGGCCTGAAAGCAGCTCCTGTCTCTTCCTACCCACATCCAGGCCCAAGCTGGCCACTGACATAACCCAGCCACTTCCTGTCTCCTGGCTGCAGTGCAGGCAGGAAGGAGTTAAGTCTGAAGAAGGCATTGTGCACCAGGGCCCAAGGAACCTGACTGCAGGGCCTGGGCCTTCAAAGGCTAGGGCACCTTTCCCTGCTGAGGAGGAGTTGTACCACACATGGCTGCTGCTTCAGGCACATATTTGTACTATAATTATACCTTAAATATTATAATGTGGCTACATTTTGTATTCTGGTTATTTTAGGGTGACTAGACAGCAAGTGTGAAAAATTGGGATGGGGTTGGGAGTAATAGGAGCCTATATAAGAAAAAGACCCAAAAATCGGGACTGTCCCTATAAAATCGGGACATCTGGTCAGCCTAGGTTATTTATGTTACAGTTTTACTCTTCAGGAAACACACACACACATTAAGAATTATGAATTATGAACTACGAATTATGTCATGCTTTGTGATACAGCACGGCCAGAGGGCAGCAAGAGAGTGTTAGCGGGGAGCCGTATTCCCTGGAGAGGGAAGAAAGTTTGCTATAGGTTGGTTGGAGCAACATGGAGCCAATTAAGGCACCTGAAGCTAATTACAGCACCTGAAGCCAGTCACCTGATAAATCCTCCCCGCTTCAATCAGACAAGTGAAGGAATTGAAGCCGAGTGGATTGGTGTTGGAGCAGAGAGTAGTTTGAAGGAGTTGAAACAGAGTGTTTGGTGTTGGAGCAAAGAGCAGTTTGGAGGGAAGCAGAGGAGAGTTTGGAGAAGTTCTGCAGTGGGCTAAAAAGACCAAGACCCTAGGTGCAGGGACACCTGGCTTGTGCAGAGGGAGGGTGGGAAGCCCCACAAACTGAAGGGCAGGAGAAGGAAGTAGCCCAGGGGAAGGAATAGCTAGTTCAAGTGGTTTACTGCTATCCTCAGGGCCCCTGGGCTGGGACCTGGAGTAGAGGGCGGGCCCAGGTCCCTCCCTCTCCTCTCCCCTCCTCTAGAATACTAGTGGAAGCCCAGAAGCAAGCCATGGACATGCAAGCCAAAGAAGAAGTAGCCAGGCAGAAAGCTGCTCTGGAACTGCAAGCCAAAGAAAAGAGAGACAGAGGCAGCCAGGCAAAAAGCTGCCCTGGAACTGAAAGACAAAGAAATTGAAGCCCAGAAGCAAGCCATGGAACTGAGACAGCTAGAGGCTGATAAAGCCCTGGAACTGAGCGACAAAGAAATGGAGGAAAGGGAAAAGAGAGAAAGCATGAATTGGCCTTGATGGAGCAGCGGAAACAGAACCCCACACCAATAGGCCCACCTCCCCAAAAATCCACAAATGGGAAGGATTGTGTCCTTCATACAGTGAGACTGGGGTCATTGGTGAATATTTCATCACATTTGAGAGGATGTGTGTTAGGGTGACCAGATGTCACTATTTTATACTGGGGCATATGGTATTTGGGGCATTTTCTTCTATAGGCACCTATTACCCCCCACCCCCTGCCCTGATTTTTCTCACTTGCTGTCTAGTCACCCTATGTGTGTGATCCACACATGTGATGATCAAACGATGGATCACTTTGATTGCAAAGTTGTCTAGGAGAGCTCTGAATATATTCAATCAGATGCCAATGGGTGATGCTTCCAATTATGGTAAATTCAAGGAAATTGTTTTAAAACAGTTTAAGATTACTCCTGAAACGTACAGAGTAAAATTTAGAAGCTTTAAGAGAGGGGCTATAATGAATAATGTGGCATATGTAAACCAAATGAGAGATTTACTGTATAAGTGGGTAAAGGGAAAAGGTATTTCAAGCTTTGAAGAAATGTGTGATCTGGTTGCTCAGGAACAGTTCCTGAATATGTGTCACGATGATGTAAAACAGTGTTTATGTGATTAGAGGGTAAAAATTGTGAAGGAACTTGCTACTTTTGCAGATTAATTTGAACAGTCCTAAGCAGCTATTAGAAATAAATCAAAGGCGGAGGGGTTTAAATTTGGTGGCAAGCAAGGGCACTGCTTTATCCCTGGAAAGAGGAAGAGTGGACGGGAGGTGGGGCACTCATCCTCCCAGAACTCTACCTCCCAGACCCATCCCAAATCACCCTTAAAAATAGGAGACCCTAGAAGGTGCTTCCACTGTAATTCTACAGAGGCCCTGTGATATAACTGTCCCAGATTGAAGGAAAATAAAGCTCCCCTGACTCATATTGGCTCAGTTGTCCTCAGTCCCGAGGCCCAGGAGGGTATCCCCACATTTGACCATATCTGCTTGGTGGGCACAGGGCCTGGTGAACCAAACAGGGAACACATTAAGGTTGTCAAGATTTATGGCACAGAGTGCCTGAGGTGAAGGGATACTGAGGCACAGCTCTCTCTAGTTCAACCAAGTGTGGTCCCAGAGATAGTACTTTACTGGGCCAAATGGCCAGAATTAAGGGGGTGGGGCCAGACAGGTTCTATGTGCCACTTGCAAAAGTTTGTGTGAAGTGGGAAGGTTTGGAAGGTGATATATTCATAGAGTGACCAGATGTCCCGATTTTATAGGGACAGTCCCGATTTTGGGGTCTTTTTCTTATATAGGCTCCTATTACTCCACACCCCATCCCAGTTTTTCACATTTGCTGTCTGGTCACCCTATTTATTCAAGAGGATGCTAGAGGACATCCCATTGGACATGTTGGCAGGGAACATTTTTTTTCTACAAGGCTAGGATTATTCATGTGGTAACTCACAGCATGAAGAAGTATTGTGTAGAGTCCTCGAACGGGGAGGACAGTATATTGCCTGTCCATGAGAAAGCTGTTCCAACTGGTGGCTGCGAGTCTGATGCAGCTAAACTGGGGATAGATCCTTCTCTAGAGAACATGAAGGTGTGAGTTTCAGAGGGGTTCCCAGGGAAGGGTGCTGGAAACTTAGAATCCACAGAGAAGGTGAATGAGGGTTCCATTGGCATTGCAGAGCAGGGTGGCAGTGTGTTTCCAAGTGAGGGAGAGGTGGAGTCAAGCCTTTGCCCAAATGAAAGCTTCATGTCCCGAGGGTCAGGGGTGGGAGAGATGTTGTCAGTGTCTGAGGTCGTTAACCCCAGTATTAGCTGTCAGGAATTCTCAGCTAAGCAAAAAAGGGCCAAAAGTGGGCCATTTAGGGACATGGAGCAAAAATCTGTTGGATGATTTAATTGAGGATTGGTCCTGTTTTGAGCAGGGGGTTGGACTAGACAATCTCCTGAGGTCCCTTCCAACCCTGATATTCTGTGATTCTATGATTTTATAATAAAAGACTAACCCCACCCTATAGAGCATAAGGAAGTGTGTTCTAGAGAGAACTTTAGGAAGGGAAGGGGGAATATGTTTTTTGAAGAGGATGGGAAGCTGTATAGAGAGGCTCCTGTGGGAAGGAACAGAAGTTGGTTGTATCCAGCCAGCACTGGGGGGAATTAATGCTGGCAATGAATGATGGCCCTTTTGCTGGTCACTTGGGGGGTACAGAGGACTTGATAGGCTAAGGAGGAATTTCTACTGGCCAGGAACATAGAACAATGTGAGAGATTATTGCAGGTCTTGTGTAATGTGCTAACAGAGAAAAAGACCTATAGGAACCCAGAAAACTCATCTGCGTCCCTTACCTGTTACACAGGAGGCATTCCTAAGTGTGGCAGTGGACATTGTGGGTCCTATGCCACACCCCGCTCAGAGGGGGAACAAGTATATCTTAGTGGTAGTGCGTTTTGCCACTAGCTATCCTGAGCCGGCTGTTCTGTCCAATATAGAAGCTGTGACAGTGGCAAGCACCATTCTCACTGTATTAAGCAAAGTGGGTTTCCCTAAGGAGATTTTGTGTGATCAGGGAGCAAACTTTATGTCGCAGGCATTCAATGAGTTATGGAAGGTGGGTGGCATGAGAAAAATTAAAATTGCCCCCTATCACTACCAGGCCAATGGATTGGTGGAAAGGTTCATTGGGACTAAAATCCATGCTGAGCCCAGCGCTGCCCATGGTAGTGGGGGAGATATTGACCCGTGTCTTTTGGAGGTCACTAGTCTTTGCAGCCCACATCCATCCACAGGGTTTTGGGTGGAGACCCCCTCCAAATGTATGACAATTATTTCCCCTTCTCACCCAAAAGAGAACCCCACTGGGAAGCATGGCAAGCCATCTAATAGACACTCGAAAAATAGAAGGAATCCTGTAGTTCAGACAGGAGGCCGAGAGGGTGTCAGTGTGCTTCTCTGAATACTGGGAATGCTGCAGGACAGCTTTAGCTTTGTCATTCTGTCTTGGTTTGTTTTTATTAAAACTTTGTGGAAAATGTACAATTAGATGCTGTTGTGTGATTGATTTGCAGATGCAGTGGCCTCTTCTTTTTGCCTGGAAGGCCCGGCAGGTATTATTTAAAGAGCTAATGAATGTTAATGGACACATTATTTGCAAATCTTGAAGTGAATACTAGCTCAGGGCTCCTGAGTTTCATAGTAATCAGTTTTCTCTTGCTCTGGCTGGTGGAGGGAATACCCTGCAGTTGATTTGTTGTATGGTTCTCAGATTAATATTCCTTTTCCTATCTGGCAGCTTTTCTATGGATGTTCTAGTCAAAGGAGCAGACGGCTTCCATGCTGGCATATGCAGCATGGAACACATGCCAGGACCACAGAACAAGCTCCCTGCTTCATGTCATCCTGTGCAAACAAGGGGCTAGTGAGAAATGCAGCAGACCAAGGGCAAAGTACAGGCTGTTAGGACCAGGAGCAGAGATAGGCATCTGGCAAGTTCCTTGTTCTAGGCTGATATGGTTCTTGGCTCAAGTTAGAGTCACCCTCAGGGTGTGTAATGTTAGCTGGTTGGGGGAAAAAATGAAGGACGGTAACATTGTTCCCTGTGGCTGGGGGAGTGAGTACTGTTCACAGGGCAGGTGCCTGATCAGGGCATCTGGCTGAGCTCCCAGCAAGGGCTGACTGGAAAACCAGAAATCTGTTTTATAGGGGGTTGGAATGGGTCCTATATGAGAAGAGATTAAAGAGGCTAAGACTTTTCAGCTTGGAAAAGAGAAGACTAAGGGGGGATATGAAAGAGGTATATAAAATCATGAGTGCTGTGGAGAAAGTAAATAAGGAAGAGTTATTTACCTGTTTCCATAATAGAAGAACTTAGGGGCCACCAAATGAAATTAATGGGCAGCAGGTTTAAAAGAAATAAAAGGAAGTTCTTCACACAGCATACAGCCAACTTGTGGAACTCCTTGCCTGAGGAGGTTGTGAAGGCTAGGACTAAAACAGGGTTTAAAAGAGAACTAGATAAATTCATGGAGTTTAAGTCCATTAATGGCCAGGATGGGTAAGGAATGGTGTCCCTAGTCTCTGTTTATCAGAAGGTGGAGATAGATGGCAGGAGAGAGATCACTTGATCATTACCTGTTAGGTTCACTCCCTCTGGGGCACCTGGCATTGGACACTGTCAGAAGACAGGATACTTGAGTGGATGGACCTTTGGTCTGACCCAGTATGGCCATTCTTATGTTCTTATGCATATTCTTATAAAAAATGTCAAGATTTTGGCATGTGATCCAGTTCCACATTGGAAAAAAATTGAGATCTTTCAGCATCCTTCATGAAAAAACACAAGAGCGAGACACTCTCTTGTCCTTCCAGTGGCCGGGCACTCCCCTGCAATGTGGGAGAACCATGTTCAAGTTGCTGCGATGGCTTAGGTAGAGCGTGCACTTGGACCTGGCTCTTCCAGGCAAGTGCACTGGGCTATTGGTTATTCTGAAGTCTCGCTCTCAGTTTGACCAGAAATTCCATGTGGGGTCTGAGGAATCTTTCCAGGGAAAGTTCCATGGACACTGAGGCGTCACCATAAAAAGTTTTGGTTTCAATTAACTGGCATTTTTCAATTAAAAACTGTTTAGGTCAAAAGTTCCCAACCAGCTCTGCTCTCTGCTGTTATTTGGCAAGCAGACAGTGGCCAAGGTCCAGTCACTTTCCCGCCCCCCATCTCCTTGATTCTGTAGCCTTTTAACTTAGTGTTTTATGTGTCATTTACCACCGTTGTACTGTTTTTGGCTTGATTAAACCAGAGTGTTATGGGCTGGGTGTAACACCATCAGCCTTTATTCAGAGTGAGTATAAAGTAGTGACTAAAATAATAACAGTCTCGAAACCCAAAACTTGGGCACTTGTCTGAGCCCTAAGCATAGGCAAGTGAAAACTGCCCAAAAATGTGAATGACCTGGGAAGAGGGGTTTGCTGGAATGACCTCACTAAAGTGGTGTATGGGCACATGTCTATGTGTGTACAAGAATCTAAGAAAAGCAGTAGATGGCACACAGACATAGCATGGTCAAACGCAGCATGTGATCCTGAGACATCTGGGTGTAGTACTAGGAAAAGGCATGGGGCTTTGAGTAAAGAAACTCTCTCTTGTTCGTTGGTTCTCCTGGGAACAGGTAATTGTACATTCTGTGTAAACAAACATAATTGTATCCAAGAAAACTCCTGACTCCATCATCAGTTTATCTTGCTAACTGGAACACCCAGCAACGCCCTGAATTTAGCTAACCATTTGTTTCAAAAGGTGTGGCAGTGTGTTAGGAAGTTATTGCCTCTTTTATATGTTTAAAAACTTTTCATAGATGCCTAAAGTTCAGACTTGGACTTCTACTTATTTTTATATGTTTAGACAAATTAAATAAACAATAAATAAATACATTGGGAGAGTGTCATTTTTTGGCTTTTGGGCCTTTTTTAGAATATTTTCACAGGCAGCTCATCAAGAAAAAAAGGTAGCTGCATGATGAAAGGTAATGTTTTACCCTGGTCAGAGACAGAGACACAGAGGGTGGCAAACAATACATTTCTGACTGGAATGAGTTAACAGCAAGGCAATGAGGCCCTGCTTCAGGAGTGGTAACATCCAATATATTTCTTAACAATCTGGACAAGGCTGAGCTGTGACGTGGTCAAAATTTGTGGACAACACAAACTTATTTCGGTTGGTTAATGATAGTTGTTATGCTTAATACAGGGTAAATAAAACTGAGGGTAGGGGCCTATTGTACCAGGTGCTGCACAGACACAGTGGGACACAGCCCCACCCCAAAGAGCTTGCTGTCTAAATAGATAAGACCAGCACCAGCTCCAGGCACCAACCTAGCAAGCAGGTGCCTGGGGCTTCAAACGGCAGGGGGCGGCATTCTGGGCGTTGTCAGGGCAGTGCTCAGGCTCCGCTGAAGAGGGAGGAGTGTTGAGCTGCCGCAGCCATGCCGCCAAAGAGGGAAGAGCAGCTCTTGGTGACATGCCTGCGACAGCTCAAGACTCTTCTCTCTTCGGTGGTGCTGCCACTGGCTTGCTGCCGAAAGCCGCTCTTCCCTCTTTGGTGGCCCGCCTGCGGCAGCTCAACAATCTTCCCTCTTGAGCTTCTTGGGGCGGCAAAGAAGGTAGAGCCGGCCCTGGATAAGACAGACCAGACTAGAAGTAAAACTACTTGAGATGCCCATGCACTGTTAGAGGGGCAGATTATACCCATCTGTAGCATGTCCTGGATCTCCCGTTCTATAGCAGGCCACTCAGCATCATCTCCTCCCTGGTCTGTAAACTGACAAACCTTTAATTCTCTGAAATAAAAGGACTTTAGAGAATTAACATGGTACACTTTAGGCTTTAGAGTTGAGGTGGGGGTTGCTATGAGATAACAGCTTGCAGGCACTCTTGGACTGTAAATGGCCCTTTCCATGACGCTTCCATTTTATGGGCCTGGAGATCCTTCTAGACCATGACCTGGTCCCCTAATTTAAAGGAACACTCTGTGGCATGTTTATCATACCAGGTCTTTTGCTTTTCCTGAGCATCTTTTAGGTTTTCTCTAGCAGAGGTTCAGAGGGTGTTTTGTATGTTGTTTACAAAGTCAAGAATATTAGTTCCTGGAAAAGGTGTAAACCCCTTCCATTGCTGCTTCACCAACTGTAATGGCCCCTTAACCTTACAGCCATACACAAGTTCAAATGGTGAAAACCCCAAACTGGGACGTGGTACAGTCCTGTAGGCAAAGAACAACTGCTGTAACACTAGGTCCCAATCACTGGAGTGCTCATTTACAAATTTAGGTATCATGGCCCCCAAAGTTCCATTAAACTTCTCCACCAGGCCATTTGTTTAATGGTGGTAAGAGATGGCAACTAAGAGGTTCACCCCATGAGCTTCCCAGGGGCTTTTCATGGTCCCTGCCAGAAAATTAGATTCTGAATCTTTAAGGATGTTGGAGGGCCAACCTACCCTGGCAAAAAAGTCTGTTAATGCCTGGCACACACTTTTAGCCCCGGGGGTTGCTTAGAGCTACTACTTCTGGTCATCGGGTGGCAAAATACATGAAGGTCAGTATGCACTGCTTTCCTCTGGGTGTCCTTGTTGGGAAAGGACCCAGAATATCCACACCTACTCATAAAGCCTGGGTTAGGCACCCAGGCTCCCTGTACAATGGGGGCAAGATGGGCACCATGGAATGGGATTCCAGAGCCAGCAGTCACAGTAGCTCCTTGCCTATGGGAGGTGTCAAGTAAGGAGTGTGTGTGCTAAGCCTGCCCCTTCTCAGATATGCTCATAAGCCCAGGCTGGAGTCTCCCTCTGCTTGGGTTGCATGGCTGAAAACCCTGCCTTGGCACTAGGTGCCTGTGCTTTTTTTGGAGGAACAGGAGCTCCCTCAGAATCTCTAGCCTGCTGATTGGTCCCCAGTACACAACTGGAATGCAAGAGGCCCTTGGTTCAAGTTCCCTGTGCACCAGAGGGAGAAGTGATTTGAACCAGGATCTACCATCTCTCAGGTGAGTACCCTAGCACTGAGCCACATGGTGCTCTGACGTATAGCTCCCTCAGTCTCTCCTGCTGAGCCTCTTTCACAATGATTAACTGTAAAGAGTCACTAGAGCAGAGGCACTGGAACTTGGTCTTCCATGAGTGCTCTAACCACTGGCTACTGGGTCATTTTCATGTTTTCCCTTGTTCACTCTGGCTAGTAATTTGCTCATTATTTATTGGGAGTGCAATAGCTTTAGCACTGGACTCAAGAGAAAAAGCAAGCATGAGTCTGACTCTGGCACCTAGAGTACTCTTTGGGCAACCCATAATCCAGTACCCTGCTCCACTGAATCTTTTAAGTTATTTTATTCACAGCTTCAACAGGGAGAGTGAGGCAGCCTCCCTCAGCCTATCCTCTAGCTCAGTGTACTCACAGGCACTCCCTGGAGAGGTGGCAGAGCCCATTTAAATCTTTTTCTCTCCTCAGGTGGAGAGGAACTTGAACTGGGGTTGCCTACATCCTCATGCTCTCACTGGCCATTTTGGGTAAGTTTGTCTATGGGGGCCTGATCTGGTAGGCAAGGTCTGAGCACACTCCCAGAACCAGCCCTAGAGAAGCCCCAGTTTCTGCAGCGCCCTGAGAGTGAGCAGCTTCATGCCTGGCTTGGGTTTGCCACACACATGTGCAGACACTGTGGGAACCTGTATTGTAAACACTTAGGTACGAAATGACTTGAGGCACCTACTGAGCTTGGGGGCAGCTGAGCGGGTTTGTGAATCGCAGTGGGGCCTGGGTCTGGGATTTAGGCATCAAGAGTGGAAGCTGGGAGCTCAAGTCCTGTTTGAATTCCACCCTAGGGCCTGAATGATCTCCAGGGGCATGCGCTCCATAACCTTAGTCCTAACACTGCCATGCTTCTCAGCACCTAGCTCATGCCAAGCCTCAGTGGGATTCACAAGACATCTCCCCACCTCTCTCCACAGCAGCCCCTGATTTGGGGTGTGTTCTCTGAGCACACCTAATCCACACAACAAAAGGGGACGGGGTGGTGGCATCCCCAATCTCCATGGGCAGGGCACTCACCTGGGATATGGAGAGACAGGCTCAAGTCAGGTAGAGGGGGGATTTGGACATGGCTCTCCCACCTCCTATGTGAGCGCCCTACCCCCTGGGCTATTCGGTTTCAGATGGAGATGCTACCTCCCTATCTCATGAGAAAGGGCTGCCCAGGCTTAGCTGCCTAGCTTCAGCAGAGGGCTCACAGATGTAAATCCCAAGTGCAAGGAGGTGCCTCCCTCTGGCCTGGACTTAGATGCCTCACTCCCTGAGAGGGCCAGGGCTTAAGCCACACCCCTTTCCTTGTCATTTCCTATTGGCTAGTTTAGGAATCTCCTTGCTCCATGTTCAGTCTTTTGAGAATCTCTTCCTTACGTGCTACTCTCCCTATGCATTGTACGGGGAGCCTGGGCACTTAGCTTGCAGCTGTGTATTGCACTGGGCATCTAATGTTGCAGTGCCTAAATCTCTTTGTGGATCTAGCCCCACGTGCTTTGCTGAATAGGGATGGTATTACACAGCTACTTAAAGCTAAACGCATGTTTACAAACTGTGCTGATCTGGGGCGTCAGTCGAAACTGCATGTCTCTTTCTGAGACATCTGTTCCAGTCAAACACAAGCTACTGGACTTGATGCAGGAAATGTTGGTTTACATGTATGTCCCATTTGAGGCTGGAGCTCAGACTGGATGATCATAACAGTCCCTTCTGGCCTTATAATCTATGAACGCAGTGATAAAGGGGGAAGATTTCTACATCCATGATGGAAGTGATTATTGTAATGTTTGCAAAAAGGGGAATGTGTGCCATACCCCACTGAGCAAACCCTCATGCTAAAAGACTGATAAACCAGTAAGATAAAATGTTATCCCCCTACATCCAGTGTTCATGTGTCTATATATGCTAGCACTCAGACCCATTGTACTGGGTGTCATTACACAAACTAGCAAGAGAAAGAGAGATTTCAGACAAGGCTTATGAAAGACGGACCATTATCAGACATTATAAGAAGGACAATATAAACATTACAGAGACCTCCACTGTGGAAGAGGCCAAACACACCACCACATTCAGTGTGGGGGAACCCTTGAACTGGGCTGAGTAGCCCAACTTCATAACATATTACAGAAATAATAATGGCGTGCTTTCCAGAGAATAGTGCCCATATGCAGACAATATCATACTACAACTCTAAGAATCTCCTTCAGAAATAAGAAGGGAGATTAATAAATTTGGAGAAGTATCAGTGATTCAAGTCAGAATCAAAACTACTAGCAATAAAGTGGCTAATATAGAAATGGAGGAAATACAGAAGCAGTATGGATTTGACTGGGCTTTCTTACATATTTACAAACACAAATATCTGCTAAACCAAATAAGCTTTATGACCTTGTCTCTTCTCTGCTGATACATAAAAGCAAAAAAAGACCTGCAGAAATGGAGTTAATCCACAATCACATAGTCGGGGAGAATAGCTGTAATAAAAGCCAATGTACTGACTACTATTTATTTTTCAAGTGTTGCCAGTAAAAATCCCAGATAAAACAGTAGCAGAAATGCAAAAGGAACATTTTAGACTTTTTTATGAGCTTAAAAAAAAAGGTGAATCATAACATACTGTATAAAGGAGAGGAACTGAGGACTTTCCTACTTGTAACTATGTAAGACCAGGGATGGAGTAAAAAAGCTCTTCCTGGTCCTAGTGAGACTAATACCAGTTTTAGATCTACTCCCTATTTCATGATAGGGATTATTATTTCAGCTGATAATACCTCTAAATCTGGAACATTTGTAAATGCTAATATAGTACACAGTGTGTCAATTAGTAGCATTAGTTAACTGCATGCTTCTGGTCATTGGGTGGCAAAATACATAAAGGTCAGTATGTACTGCTTTCCTCCTGGTGTCCTTGTTGGGAAAGGACCCAGAATATCCGCAGCTACTCGCTGAAATGGAACCTTGATTATGAGGCATGGCTGGAGAGGGGCTTTCACCTGGTCTTGGGGTTTCCGCACTCTTTGGCACACTTCACAAGACCGGGGATAGGTAGCAACATCCCTGCCCATTCCCTCCTAGTGGAAGGACTTCCCCGAATGGTCTTTGGTCCTGTTCACCCCAGCATGGCCACTAGGATGATTGTGGGCTAAGCTCAAGAGCTTTACCTGGTACTTAGTTGAAACTACGAACTGTCTTTGAGGATGCCATTCTTCCTCGTGCTTACCAGAAAGCATTTCTTTGTATAAAAGTCCTCTTTCTACAACAAACGGGGATCAATTAGAAGAGCTGAGATGGGGGTTTGCTCCGTGCCACCGTCCAAGCTCCCTGAAGGCTTTCATCTGCTTCCTGGTTGGCCTGGAATTGTTCCCTTGATGCTAGAGACATCAGTTCCTCACGGGATTGTGGACTTGGGCTTGGTCCCTCTGGAAGCGATGTAGGTGATGGGGCTGGTTCTGTAGACTGTGAGCCACCCTCCATTGATGCACTATGTTGTATTTCAGGCTGTGATTGAGCTTCTTGCATAGGTTTATTTGCTGCTGCCAGTGCAGGCTCAGTGGCGTTGGAGCTGTAGACGGGGTTGAAAGCACTGGATTCAGTGCTGGCAATGGTTCTGGTGTTGGTTGCTCCACATGTTCTGGTTCTGGGACTGGCTCTGGCTGGGTCTCTGAGATTGGATCCACTACTGATATCATATACATTGCCATGGGGTCTGGTTCTACCACCTCAGTCTGAGCCTCTGGTAACACAGACTGAGCCCTTGTATAAGATTCAGGAACAGAGCTAGGTGTGACAGCTTGCTTAGCTTGGCTGCGGGTGATTATTGGCTAGCTTGGCATGATTGGCTAAGTCTTCCTCTTGTAGCATGGAAATGGGATAATCATCACAGACTGCAAAAGTCCATATTCCTGACCAGCACTTGTACTGTCCAGGCAACTCAGCTGTAGGGAAGTTTAAAGCATTTGATATGAAGGGTTGAATTGTCACTTGAGCCTTTGGGTTGATGAGGGTTGATGGATTGCTGACACCTGTGTTCCAGTGTCCCTCCACGTGATACCCTTCTTCCCACTCACACTTACAATTTCCCTTCACTCTGAGGGTATCTGAGAAGCATCTGGACCTGGGGATCTTTGGTGTGATTCTGTTGTAGTGAACTGCAATCTGCTGGGATTCTTGGGGCAGTTGGACTTCACATGCCCCAGATCATTACATTTAAAACATCGCCCAGCTGGGGCAAGGTGGGTTGCTGGAGACTGGTGTGGTGGGCCGATAAGGTGTTTGGGGTTTCCTTTGGGATGGGCTGCCTCCAGTGGTAGGGTGTTGTCTCGGGTTGCCCCTTATGATATCCGCTCCAACTGCTACTAGTTTTTTTCTTTTCCGCCACCTCTACCCATTTGGTTCCAATCTCTCCCGCTTTGATTACAGTTTTGTCTATTTCCTCAGGAATACCCTCTAAGAACTGCTCCATTTGCATTAGGAAAGACAGATCTTCCAGAGATTTAATGCTTGCGCCTGATATCCAGGCATCCCAATTTTTTACAATGTGGTAGGCGTGTTGGGAAAATGCCATGTCTGGTTTCCACCTTAGGGTTCTGAGCTCCCGTCAGGCATGCTTGAGTGTTAGCCCCATTCTGATTCTGGCCTTCTTTTAAAAAAGTTCATAGCTGTTCATGTGTTCCTTAGGCATTTCAGCTGTCACCTCTGGTAAGGGTCCACTGAGCTGTGGCCTCAGCTCCACCATATACTGGTTGGTAGCTGTATCCAAGGCAGCCCTTTCAAAATTTTCTACGTGGGCCTCTGTATCATCGCCTATATCATCGCCTACCTTGTTGGTGGGGAATATTCTTGAATGTGGAGCAGTAGCTGGAGAAGGATTGTTGGAGTTGCTTGGTATACCCAGCTTAGCCCTTTCCAGCTCTAAGTGCTTCAGCTCCAACTCTGCATTCAGGCGTTTTGCCTCTTTCCTCTCCTCCATTTCCAACTCCAAACATTTTAAGGCCATTTGTCTTTCATGTTCCTTCTGTCTCTCTTCAGCGTCCAATCTGGCTAATTCTAATTTTTTTTGCACATCACTTGCCATCATCCTAGCCTTCCTGTGCTTATCCTAGCCTAACCTGAGAGCTAGAAATGACTAACTAACTAACTAACTAACAGCTTGTGAATTCCCTTGCAGGAAGTTAACTACCCTGCTCTCAGACAGAGAAAAAAAAAATCTCCAGCTGCTTTCAGCTTTAAAAAAGTGTCCTTTAAAAAAACAACAACAATAACTGGCTCTGCCCCCTATCTGACCCCCTACCACTTTCTGCCTCCCTCAGAGTTCCCAACCAATCCAACCCACCCTGCTCTTTATCCCGTGACCGCCTCCTCCAGAGACCCCCCCCACCCCTAACCACCCCCCGGAACCCTACTCCCTACACAACCCCCACTTCTCCCTATCCCCGACTGTCCCAATCCCTATCCACACCCTCACACCCTGACAGATCCCCGGGACTCCCATGCTTATCCAACTAACTGCCTCTGGGTGTCCCTGTGCCTTCTCCAACCCCCCAGCCCTGGCCTCAACCTCCTTACCATGCTGCTAAAGCAGCATGTCTAGCAGCTGCATGGCCTGGCCAGAGCTAGACACACTGCCACATTGCCCCGCAGAAGCACACAGCCCCACCCCCATGGCTGCAAGGGAGGAGAGACAGTAAGGACTGGGGTGGGGGGGTGCTAGCCTCCCAGTTGGGAGCTCAGGGGCTGGGCAGGACGGTCCCGTGGGCTGGATGGAGATCCATAGTTTGCCCACCCCTGTCCTAAGACATAGCACTTGGCAGTTTGTAGACTGTGCTCCAGTCACCCCTTCACTGTCCCTTGGTTTGTCTTAACAGATTAAGCTCTTGGAGTCTCCCATTATAAGGCATGGCTTCCAATTCTTTAATTATTCTTGTGGCTCTTCTTGGAAGCCTCTCCAATTTATCAATATCCTTCTTGAATCGTGGACACTAGAATTGGACACAGTATTCCAGCAGCAGCCGCTCCGGTGCCAATACAAAGGTAATATGACCTCCCTATTCCAACTCAAGAGCCCTTTGTTTATTCATCCCAGGATTGCATTAGCCCTTTTGGCCACAGTACTACCAGGGAACTCATGTTCAACTGATCCCTAAATCTTTTTTAGAGTCTCTGCTTCCCAGGATAAAATGCCCCATTCTGTAAGTAGAGCCTGCATTCTTTTTTACTAGATGTGCACGTTTACATTTAGCATATAAAGGATGGTGTGTGGGAGGCTGGTGCCTGGCCACCTGTGATTGGAAACACTTCAGATCATGTCCTAGACAAGCAGCCTAATAACCCTGCTTCTCTGAAGCCTATTTAGAGAACCCACGTGTAAGATGTGGAGTAAAAACAAGAAGATTGCTCTCGTATCACCTTGCATGAAAACTACTTGAATGAACTTTCAGTCTCTTTAGAAGCCAGTCATTGCAACTGTGAAGCTGAGTTGGAGAACTCACTTTCATGCTGGTTCCAACTGATAAGCATCAAACAGAATTTCATACTTCTGTCTTTTTTTCTCAAGTGATGACATGATTCTTTCAAACTAAGTTCTTCTCAGAAAGTACATATCTGAATTAAAACCCTGTAAGTGACTTTAGTGTACAATGTTACTTGTGTGTCACTAACTAATCACTATTGTCTAGAAGTAATGCTAATGTCAGTAAGTAACAGAGAGTGATCAGCATGGAAGAAGTCATTATTTCAACTTTGCCTAGTTGTATTCATAACAATCTACTCACAGCAAAGGCAGTTCTCAGCACAGGAAGACCCATCCACGAATGCTTGATAGAAATGCACCTTGTAGTGTCACACCCTTGGTGGTCTCAAGAAATTGGCAACTTCTCAAATAGAAGAGAGAGATGGTTGGATTAGTTTGCCAGCTGAATGCTTTAACCACTTTTGGTGGCATAGGAGTCTACCATCCTTAGAATCACAGAATCATAGAAAATCGGGGTTGGAAGGGACCTCAGGAGGTCATCTAGTCCAACCCCCTGATTAAAGCAGGATTAACCCCAACTAAATCATCCCAGATAGGGCTTTGTCAAGCCTGACCTTAAAAACCTCTAAGGAAAAGGATTCCACCACCTGCCTAGGTAACCCATTCCAGTGCGTCACTACCCTCCTAGTGACAAGGTTTTTCCTAATATCCAACCTAAACCTCCCTTCTGCAACTTGAGACCATTGCTGTCATCTGGTACCACTGAGAACAGTCTAGATCCATCCTCTTTGGAACCCCCTTTCAGGTAACTGAAAGCATCTATCAAATCCCCCCTCATTCTTCTCTTCTGCAGACTAAACGATCCCAGTTCCCTCAGCCTCTCTTCATAAATCATGTACTCCAGCCCCCTAATCACTTTGTTGACCTCTGCTGGATTCTTTCCAATTTTTCCACATTCTTCTTGTAGTGTGGGGCCCAAAACCGGACACAGTACTCCAGATGAGGCCCCGCCTATGCCGAATAGAGGGGAATGATCACGTCCCACAATCTGCTGGCAATGCCCCCATTTATAAAACCCCAAATGCCAATAGTCTTCTTGGCAACAGGGTAGCTTCTCCTCCACTGTAACCCCTAGGTCCTTTTCTGCAGAACTGCTGTCTAGCGATTCAATCTATAGCAGTGCATGGGATTCTTCCGTCCTAAGTGCAGGACTCTACACTTGTCCTTGTAGAACCTCATCAGATTTCTTTTGGAACAATCCTCTAATTAGTCTAGGTCCCTCTGTATCCTATCCCTATCATCCAGCGTATCTACTTCTCCCCTCAGCTTAGTCATCATCTGCAAACTTGCTGAGGGTGCAATCCATCCCATCATCCAAATCATTAATGCAGATGTTGAACAAAACCAGTCTCAGGAACACCTCTTGGGGCACTCCACTTGATACCAACTGCCAACTAGTCATTGAGCCATTTATCACTACTCACTGAGCCTGATAATCTAGCCAGGTTTCTATCCACCTTATAGTCCATTCAGCCCATCCATATATTTTTAACTTGCTGGCAAGAATACTGTGAGAGACTGTATCAAAAGCTTTGCTAAAGTCAAGATATATCATCTTCACTGCTTTCCCCATATCCACAGAGCCAGATATCTCATCATAGAAGGCAATCAGGTTGGTCAGGCATGACTTGCCCTTGGTGAATCCATGTTGACTGTTCCTGATCGCTTTTCTCTTCTCCAAGTGCTTCAAAATGAATTCCTTGAGGACCTGCTCCATGATTTTTCCAGGGACTGAGGTGAGGCTGACTGGCCTGTAGTTCCCCAGATTCTCCTTCTTTTCTTTTTTAAATATGGGCAGAGCATTAGCCTTTTTCCAGTCACCAGGACCTCCTCTGACCATCATGAGTTTTCAGAGACAATGGCCAATGGCTCTGCAATCACATCCACCAACTCTTTTAGCACCCTCGGCTGCAGGGAATCTGGCCCCATGGACTTGTGCTTGTTCAGTTTTTCTAAATAGTCCGGAACCACTTCTTTCTCCACAGATGGCTGGTCGTCACCTCCTCCCCATACTGTGCTGCCCAGTGCAGTAGTCTGGGAGCTGACCTTGTTTGTGAAGACAGAGGCAAAAAAAGCATTGAGTACATTAGCTTTTTCCACATTCTCTGTCACTAGGATGCCTCTCTCATTCAGTAAGGGGCCCACACTTTCCTTGACTTTCTTCTTGTTGCTAACATACCAGAAGAAACCCTTCTTGTTATTCTTAACATCTCTTGCTAGCTGCAACCCCAAGTGTGATTTGGCCTTCCTGATTTCACTCTGGCATGCCTGAGCAATATTTTTATATTCCTCTCTGGTCATTTGTCTAATCTTCCACTTCTTGTAAGCTTCTTTTTTGTGTTCAAGATCAGCAAGGATTTCACTGTTAAGCCAAGCTGGTTGCCTGCCATATTTACTATTCTTTGTACACATCGGGATGGTCTGTTCTTGCAACCTCAATAAGGATTCTTTAAAATACAGCTAGTTCTCCTGGACTCCTTTCCCCTTCATGCTATTCTTCCAGGTTCCCATCCACTTTTGCTTCCCCTACTAATTCTTCCCAGTTTGTGAACAGCAGGTCAAGAAGAACTCTGCCCCTAGTTGGCTCCTCCAGCACTTGCACCAGGAAATTGTCCTCTACACTTTCCAAAACTACCTGGATTGTCTGTGCACCGCTGTATGGCTTGCCCAGCAGATATCGGGGTGATTGAAGTCCCCCATGAGAACCAGGGTTTGTGGTCTACTAACATCCGTTATTTGCTGGAAGAAAGTATTGTCCACCTCATCCGGCGGTCTATAGCGGTTTCCCACTACGACATCACCCTTGTTGCTCACACTTATAAACTTAATCCAGAGATTCTCAGGTTTTTTTTGCAGTTTCATACTGGAGCTCTGAGCAGTCATACTACTCTCTTACATACAGTGCAACTCCTCCACCTTTTCTGCCCTACCTGTCCTTCCTGAACAGTTTATATCCATCCCATGACAGTACTCTAGTCATTTGAATTATCCACCAAATCTCTGTTATTCCAATCATGTCATAACTGCTTGACTGTGCCAGGGCTTCCAGTTTTCCCTGGTTTCCCAGGTTTCTTGCATTTGTGTATCGGGACTTAAGATAACTTGCTGATCATTCTGCTTTCTCAGTATGAGGCAGGAGTCCTGCCATTAATTATGCTACTATCCTTTCATTCTTAATGATTGAATTTTGTATCAGCCATTCCATTATTTTGCCCAAGATCAGTGTTAGACTAACTGGATTATAGTTATCTAGTTAATTCCATTTACTTTTCTTAATTTTGGCGCAACATTGTTCCACCCCCCTCAGTTCTCTAGTTCTCCAGCATTCCCAGATTTGTTAAAAATCTTTATCTGTAGTTCAGACTCTTCAGACAATTCTTGTAAAACTTTTGGACTCACATTATCCAGTCCTGCCAATTTAAAAAATGTTTGAATAAATATTTATTATCACTATAAGTTATGAATACCCTACGATCAATTTTAGGATTTCTTTTTCTCCTCACATATTTTAAAAAATCTTTATTATTCTTAACTCTACTGGCCATAGACTTTTCTCTGATACAGTTACCTTCCTTTATCAGTTGTCTGCATTTCTTAATGCCAGGTTGTATTAAGGGCTGTCAATTTCACTTTTCAGAGAGAATCTTTTCCTGGCTGATTTCGCTTTCTTCTTAACCAGGATGGGTTTTTAAACAAAGCGGTTTTTTATTGTCATGGAGAATAGTGGCTTTTTGGTTATCTGGTAAAGTGTTCTTCAACTCCCAAGTATTGATTACATTTTTCTGCTGAAATTTTTCCCCCAGTCAGTTTTGTTCATAAATGTTGTTATCTTTGACAAGGAGAGAGGAGGGCCCATCCTAGGAGAGATACAATGACTAAAACTAGGACTAGCTAGAGTGTGAGTTACTCTGGAGATAGATAAAATAACAGATGAATAGCAGGAAGGGCCTGGTACAGTTCTTACTTACCCTAAAATAGAAGACAAGAGTAAACTAAAAGTAACACATAAAAATCAGATAAACCCCATGACAGTAACCTGTGGAACTCTGTCACAGGATATTATTATTGAAAATAGCTCAGACCATTTCAGCAAAGTAGGGTTTGTCTAGATGGAGAGTTAGTGCCTGGCAAGCTGGGTGTAAATCTACAGTGCACTATCCTCAATTAGGATAGTCAACAATGTAATAATGTGAAAAAAGCAAACATCATTCTGGGTTGGAATAGCAGGAGTGTTGTAAGCAAGACACAAGCAGTAATTCTTCTGCTCTACTCCACACTGATAAGGCCTCAGCTGGAGTATTGTATCCAGTTCTGGACACCACACTTTGGGAAAGATGTGGACAAAGTGGAGAGCAACAAAAATGATTAAAAGTCCAGAAAACATGGCCTATGAGGGATATTGAAAAAACTGGGTTTGTTTAGTGTGGAGAAAAGTACAGTAGACTCTCGATTATCCAGGATTGGGTTTACCAGGTTGTAGATTAACCCGGATGTAAAAAAAAATACGTGTAACTCGCAGGGCCAGCTCTGACTTTGTTGCCGCCCCAAGCACACACACAAAAAACCCCCCACCAGGGTGTAGGGCAGCCAGTGAACCAACACCCCCTCCCCCTGGCGCAGGGTGGCTGGTGAACCAACCCTCCCCTCCCCATATTTCCTATGGATGGTGATTATCCGGGATTTTATTAACCAGAATTAATTTTTTCCCTATCATCCTGGATAATTGTCTACTGTATTCAGATGTTTAAAAGGTTGTTTATAAAGGGAAGGGGTCATAAATTTTTCTCTTTATTCACCAAGGAGAGGACAAACAGTAAGGGGTTGTCTAAATTAGTGGTTCCCGAACTGTGGGTGGTCCTCCCCTGGGGTGGGGGCAAAGAGGAAGATAGAGGGCAGCCTGCACAGAGGGTAGGGAGTGAGTGCCACACAGTCCAGCTCCGGCTCCAGCTGCAGCTCCAACCTGCCCCCTCCTCCGTCCCCAAGGGAAATTTAGGTGAGACATAAGAAAAAACTCCCTAAGTGTCAGGATGCTTAAGCCCTGGAACAAATTACTTACGCAGGCTCTGGACTCTCCACCAGCAGAGGTTTTTAAGAGCAGGTTAAACAAACACTTATCGGGGTGGTCTCGATAATAGTCCTGCCTCAGTACATGGGACTGGACTAAACGACTTGCTAAGTTCACTTTCAGTCCTACACTTCAGTGGTTAGGCTCCATCTGCACTGGGAGCTAGGGATGTGCACACATTCGCATTAGCTCGATAGGTAGGGACCTACCAAATTCAACAGTTTAGTCAATTTCACAGTCCTAGGATTTTAAAAATTGTAAATTTCATGATTTCAGTTATTTAAATCTGAAATTTCAAAGTGTTGTAACTATAAGGGTCCTGACCCAAAAAGGAGTTGTGGAGAGATAGCAAGGATATTGGTGGTGGTGGTGGATTTGTGGTACTTCTGCACTGCTGCTGGTGGCGGTGCTGCCTTCAGAGCTGGGTGGCTGGAAAACAGCATCTCTTGGCTGTGAGTCCAGCACTGAAGGCAGAGCCGCCGCCAGCAATAGCTCAGAAGTAAGAATGGCATGGTATAGTATTGCCACCCTTACTTCTGCACTGCTGCCTGCAGAGCTGGGCCCTCAGTCAGCAGCTGCCATTTTCCAGGTACCCAGCTCTGAAGGCAGCAGCACAGAATCAAGGGCTGCCCCCTTGCAACTTCCTGTTGGGTCAAGACCCCCAAATTGAGAAATGCTGGTCTCTTTTGTGAAATCTGATTATTATATAAGGTAAAAAAACCAGATTTCATGGGCGGAGACCATATTTCACAGTCTGTGATGCATTTTTCATGGCCATAAATTTGGTCAAGCCTATTGAGGAGAGCTGGCACATGGGCAGTAGTGTAGCATGGGCAAGAGCAGCAGTGCTTAACCATGTTGAATATAAACCTACCTGCAGGGCCGTCCTACCCATACGCAAAGTACACAGCTGCACAGGTCACCAGGAAATTTGGGGCACCACACTTCCTGGTGCCTTGCACAGCTGCCTGCTGCTCCAGCCCCGCCGGGCCTCTTCCACATGGCCCCTGCCTCTGCTCCACCCCTCCACCAGCCCCACCTCTTCCCACCCCTGCTCTGCCCCAGCCCCACCCTCAACTCCATCCCTTCCCAATGCCCTGCCCTGCCCCAACCCTTTCTGTCCCTGAGGTCTGCAGCAGGGTTGGGGCTGCAGTCACCAACGCTGGAAAGCACAGTAATCCAGCCCCAGGCACATAGCTAGCGAGTGCGGGGCGGTGGGGGGGTAGTTCCCCACTGCCCCACAAGCCAGCCCTGCCCCCACCCACAAAGGTCTGCCCCCCACCACGGTGAGGCTGCGTAGGGCCCTGTTATATCTAGGGATGGCGTTGCCTGCCTGAACCCCCATGGGCACATAGCACAGCTAAGCTGTGCCGCCACTGCCTAAGCTACCCTGATTACACTGCTGTATATACTCACGCTGGCTGTCACTGAGCCAGCATGTGCATGTACTGGAGCTGGTAATCATATGCTTAGTTTGCAGTGTGGGTGTGACTACATATTTGTGTGGACCCTGTTACATCACACCACTTGTTCCCTAGTGGTGTTTGCTCTGCTCTGAAACAGGAGTAGATCACAGCACACTAGGGCAGGGGTTCTCAACCTTTTTTTTTCTGAGGCCCCCCATTGTGTTAGAAAAACTCCATGACCCAATTATGCCACAACAACTGTTTTTCTGCATATAAAATCCAAGGCCAGCATTAGGGAGTAACAAGCAGAGCAACTGCCCAGTGCACCACACCTCCCTCCTCCCCCCCAGGTGTGGGCATGGGCCTGCAATGCTAAATTGCTCAGGCTTCTTTGGCTTCAGCCCCAGGTGACAAGGCTCGGGGCCATGGGCTTCAGTCCTACATGATGGGGCTTCGGCTTTCTTTTCTGGGCCCCAGCGAGTCTAACACTGGCCCTGCTTGGCGGACTTCCTGAAACCTGTTTGCAGCTCCCCTAGAAGCCCTGACCCCCAGCTGAGAACTGCTGCACTAGGGAACTTCAAGCGCACAGCGGCAGGCCCACATGGGCAGCTAGTGTGTGTCCACACACCCACTCACACAATTACTACATAGTTGGCTCAGGAGAGGAACTTGAGCTTATAGTTGATATTAGGGCAGAACTACGGAGGAACTGGGGCTAGAGGCAGAGCTGGGCTGGGGGTGGAGAAGGAATGAGAGCAGAGCGAAGCTGGGAGCACAGTGGAGCTGAGACTAGGGCCAGATCTGGGATGGGGGGGGTGGTGTGGGGTTGGGGAGTTCTCCCACCCTGCTCTCCATGGGGGCTGGCTTAGGCCTCACCAAACACCCCCCCCCCAATGTTTTTCTGCATCTCCCTAGGTGAGTGTGACCCACAGTTTGGGGACCACTGATATAGACAAGTTCTTATTCATTATCTGAATTTGAATAGCCACTGCACTTGCCATTCTTATCCTAATGAGTAAGAGCCTGTTCATGCTTCAGGACCTATGCAGACTGCCTGTCGGGTTTAGGAAGGAATCATCTATGGTTTAGTACTGTTCATCTAGTTGCCTCATGGTGGGAGAGGCAGTTATGCTGCCTTCTAAGCCACCCAGCAGCAGAAGTATGGGGAACTAGAAGCGGGCTAACTCGAATTGGACACTTGGTCTGTTCTGCTATCACAGTTCCTGCAATCCTACTTCCCACTCCTTCCGTTGGAGCCCAGCCCCCTCCCTGCCCCAAACCAATCCCACCATCTGACAAAAATAAAATCCTCCCCTCCCCGCGCAAATTCTGTTCCCTCTGATCCCAACCCCCAGCCCTTCCTTCCCCAGCCTTCCCTCTCTCTTGCCCTTAGGTTCAGTGGCTATAATCAAATCGTAACTTTTATTAAATTTGAGATGATTACTTTTTAATGGAATCAATTTCTTGTGCGGTGCTTTTCCCTTTTGCCTCACGGCTCACTCGTGTTCACAACTCTAGCAGCTTTACTGTAGTTCAGTGGTTCTCAAACTTTTTTGTTTGTGGATGACTTGAAAATTGCTGAGGGTCTCAGTGGACCATTTAATGATCTTTCCAAACGTTGTTTGTATCATTAGTTAAGTATTGTAAAGTGCTTTGAATAAAAGTGCTATATAAAAAAACCTTAATAATTAACTTTTTTGTTCTACAAATGAAAGCACACAACTCAAATTTCAATATCAGTAGTCTTACCTTTCTAATGTGTTGGATGTATCCTCTCTCCCCGTCATGGCAGCCCCTGAGCTGGGGCTGTGAAGGAGGATTGTCTCTCCCTCTCTCTCCCACCGCAGCAGCCCCTGAGTGGGCCGTCTCTCCCCAGCAGCCGCAACTGTGGAGCTGGGGAAAGTTGCCTCTTTCTCTGGGTGCCACAGCCCTGCACATCCCAAATTCCCTACACCTCATCTTCTCACACCCACTGACTCCTCCCACCTATCCCCTGTTCCCCCCCGCCCCAGGCTACCACCTCACCTTACATGTGTGTCTTCTCCAGCGTCCAGGCACCTAATTAGTGGAGTCATGCCTGCATGGCTCCACTAATTAGGTGGGTGGCCCTTCATTCTCTTGTGAAGATGCCACCCAGGCACACACCTTAGAAGGAACTATCCACAGACCACCTGAATGCAGCTTGCAGACCACAGTTTGAGAACCTCTGCTCTGTTTACTGTCTCAGCTGTTGATCCAATGGCAACTGTACCTGAGAGAGCAGAAGAGACATCTTACCCCTGCAGTGCCCTGCCTGACATTGGGAATTGGCCCCAACTTCAGCCATTGCTACCCAAGCTCAGGCCAGTGCTTAGCCCCACCAGTGCATGTCACAACTTTCCTAGTTAGTACTGGCACAACCACACTGAGGGCTGGGATTGGGGCAAATCTCCAGCACATCCAGGCTCGAACAGATAGACAAACACAGTGGTCAGATGACACAGCTATGCTGATCCAATATAATTTTCAAACAACTGAAACGTGGTTCTGCCCCTGTGCTGCCAGGCCTGGAAACCTTTGCTGCACAGCCCCAGCTGGGAGACTCTCCAGCAGCATTTGCACTGGCTTTAGAAAGAGAAAGCCTATGTCACTGATATGGGGTCCTCAGAAGAAGCCCTGCCAAATGCCCTTGGACCTAGGGCTGAGGGGAGTGCAAGGGAGCAGGGCTGGGATGGAGAGCTTCTCAGCAAGAAAGTGGATAGAAAGAAGGATCAGGGGGACCAAGGGAGCCATCATATCACAGACTTTAAACGCCTCCATGAGGGAGACCCCCTCCACCCTCTTCTATATCCCTCTGGAAGTAGAAACTATACCCCAGCAAGTCTGGTAATCAGGAAAACCCCTCCCCCATCTCAGTGGATAGAGATCTTGCAGAGCTGAAGACACGGCTCAGATGCACAGACCACTTCTCGGGAACTTGCCGGACAGGATGAGAGCAGGGCTTCATCTAATCTGGTGTCCTGTGTACAACCATGGCCCATTCCAGTTGCTTCAGAGGAGGGAGCAAGACATCCAGCAACAAGTCATGATGAGATAACTATTGAAAGGAGAGTTTCTGCTCCACCAGGTGCAGCTAGCTCTGCACTGGAACTAGAGAGTTTCCAGCCCTTTACTCAGCAGGCTATTTTTAAAATTTTCCTGACTGTAACTCCACATGTTTTCATTATCTATGTGACTGTCTAATTCTTTATTCATTCCTGCCAAGATCTTGGCCTCCATGATACCTTGAAGTAGTGAGTTCCACATGATGAATGTGTGGAAAAACATTTTTTATTATCAGTTTCCAGTGCACCATTGTTCTGTTTCATTGAAGGCGCCCTCTCCTGCTATTCACAGAGGGGTGAATGAAGGGTTCAGTCTACCTTCCCACCACCATTCATTAGTTAGTTCATCTCTATCACATCTCCCCTCTGAAGTAAATAGTCACCGTCTTTTCAATGTCTCCTCATATGCTAGTGGCTCCAAGTCTCTAATCATTCTCATTTCCATCTCTGAATCCCTTGGATTCTGGGGTAGTCTTTGTGAGATGGAGTGGTGCACATGCTGTTCCAAGTGAGGCAGTGTTTCCATCCCATTCCTTAGGTATTCTAACACTTCATTTGCTTTTCTGATCACAGCTGCTCACAGAGCAGAAGTTTCCATGGTGCTGTGCACAACACTGGCCAGATCTTTTTTCCCCCCATTCATTTAGAACACAGTAAGAAATACAAGGTCACATTATTCCCATCAGTGTGAATTGCCTTTGTCAGCATGAAATTTCTTCTCCTATTCACCTAGCTTTCTTAGATCTCTCTGAAGTCCCTCGGTGTTTGCTTGGCGATCAAGTGAATCCAGTGTCTGAGCATTTTCAGAAAATGCTGCAAAATCTTCCTCTGTAAAAAAAGACTTTCCATCATAAGAACAATACAACACAGAGACCCTTTTTACTTAATAAACCTCAGTGCTGCCACCCCCTTCTACCCAATAAGTACCAGCATCGGCCCTTCAGCCTGAGTCCCTACAACCAATAACAAAAAAGAAAATTAATACATTCTTTAACCTATACCCACACTCCAAACAAACCAACCCAGGAGTTTTCTCCCCAAAGGGAGAAATGTCAGGGGCTCAAATGAATTTCCCTAGGGATTGTTATTGTTGTTTTTACAGGGATGGCGCTCAGAGACTATGCTGATGGGTAGTGCCATAAAATTGATAGACCAATTGATCTGCATATTTGACCATCCCTTTTCTAGCTTGTTAATAAACATTGAACAACATGAGTCCTAGGTTGGCACCTCCTGTTAACCTGTGACCTGCTTCTCTCTTCCTTCCCCACATGCTTATCCTTCCCTTTTCCCCTTCTCCATGTAATATCCCTTTTCATAAGATTCCAGGGCAAGAAGGGACCATTGTGACCATCCAGTCTGACCTCCTGTATCACACAGACCAGAGACCTGCCCCAGAATCATCCCTAGAGCAGATCTTTTAGTAAAACAGCCAATCTGCATTTAACACTTGTGAGTGATGAAGAACTTACCACAGCCCTTGGATATTTGTACCAATGGTTGTTACTTTCATTGTTAAAAAAAATGACATCTTATTTCCAATGTGAATTTGTTGAGCTTCAACACGATCCAATGTCTGTGCATTAGATCTTTCTCTCTAGGGCCCGCTATCAAATATTTATGTCCCCTGTATGTATTTATAGATATAATCATGTCAACTCTTAGCTTTCTCTTTGTTAAGCTAAATAGATACACTCAAGACAATAAGACATATTTTCTAACCTTTTAATCATTTTCATGAATCTTCTCTAACCCCTCTCCAATTTATCCACATCCTTCTCAAATTGTGGACATCAGAACTGAACACAGTATTCCAGCAGGGGCCACAATAGTGCCAAATACAGAGGTTAAAACCTTCCTACTCCAATGTGAGATTCTCCTGTTTACACATACTAGGATTGCATTAGCCCTTTTGGCCACAGCACCACACTGTACAGCTGATTATCCATCATGACCCTAAGGTCCTTTTTGGAGTCACTACTTCCTAAAATGAAGTCTGCCTTTTTCTTGTGCCTAGTTTACCAAGCAATCCAGATTGCTCTGTATCAGTGACCTACCCTTTTTCTTATTTACCATTCCCCCAATTTTGGTGTTATCTGCAAATTTTAGCAGTGATTTTGTTTTCTTACAGGTAACAGATAAAAATATTAAACAGCACAGGACCAAGAACCAAGCCCTGGGGCCCCACTAGAGACACATCCATTTGAGGATGATTCCCTGTTTACAGTTACATTGAGACCTGTTAGCCAGCGTTAATGCATTTAATCCATTTAATGTGTGCCACGTTAATTTTATATTCTGTATTTTTAATTAACATTTTATGTGAAACCAAGTCAAATGCTGTCACATTACTGAAATAATCTGGAATCGTATAGATCATTGGCGCAACCAAGGTTCTATAGTGGTACCAAACATTGTGTAAAGGGGGTCATATAAGCTGTCTATGACCAGTTTATGGTCTGCTGATTATGATTATGCTATCTGTATGTTTGTATCATTTTTGTATTTGAAGTTATGAATTTTGGTTCTATACTGTCTGTATCTTAAACTCGCGCTCTGCTTCTGGGTAACATTCCAGACAACTTGGTTTTGTCCCAGCCTAGCCTGCTTGATGGCCCATTAAGGACCATCAGCTATACAATGGACCTGTTGAGACCTCAGAAAGCTCCAATCCACATGAGAAGTCTATTAGAGGACATGCAAGGTAGCCTGTGGGTAATGGCTGCCACCTGCAAATCCTAAGTCATGCATGATCATATGATTTGCCCATGTGACTCCAGAACTCCACTGGGCTGTACTTTTCACAGCATGAACAAAGAGGTTCTTGCCCCTGGGAAAGACTATAAAAAGCTGCTGCAGCTCCTCCATCTTGTCTTCAGTCGTCATTCTTACTCTGGAGGAACTTTTGCTACACATAGAAGCTTTCAACAAAGGACTGAAGGACCCATCCCTGCTGTGGATGTTTGTACTCCACAGACTTGATTTGAACCTGCAGTTTATTCTACCACTGATGCAAGCCTGAACCAAGAACTTTGCCATTACTGCATGTAATTGATTTCATTTAACCATTTCTAACCCTCACCTATATCTTTTTCCTTTTGTAATAAACCTTTAGATTTTAGATTCTAAAGGATTGGCAACAGCATGATTTGTGGGTAAGATCTGATTTGTATATTGACCTGGGTATGGGACCTGATTCTTTAGAATTGAGAGAACCGTTTTCTTTTATTGGGATATTGGTTTTCATAACCATTTGTCCCCAGAGTGAGTGGCTGCTGGTGGTGATACTGGGAAACCGGAGTGCCTAAGGGAATTGCTTGTGTGACTTGTGGCTAGCTAGTGGGGCGAAACCAAAGTCTTTTCAGTTTGGCTTGTTTGGTTTGCCTCAGAGGTGGAGAAACCCCAGCTTAGGGCTGTAGCTGTCCTGTTTGAAGCAAATTGTCCTGACCTGGCATGCTCAGTTGGTTTGCACCAGGAACAGCACCATCACAAATGCCTTATAAACATCTAAGTATATTACATAACACTGCTACCTTAATCAGCCAAATTTACAATCTCATCAAAAAAGGTATCAAGCTAGTTTGACAGGATCTATTTTTCATAAAACTATCTGAACGCTGGTCCCAGTACTTATGTCACAACACTTCATCCCCAATTCCTTCCTGACTGAAATTTTGAGCCAACAAACTTTGGTCCAGGCAGAAAAATGCTAGGAGTCTTGTACTGCTGAATGGGGTTTGAAGTGCAGGAGGGTGCTCTAGGTAGGGGGATGAGGCCAAGGGATTCAGAATATGGGAGGGGGCTGCGGGTTGAGCAGGTCTGTATTAAGACCTTTAGAGGCCCTAAGCACTGAAAAGATTATGGTGCCCCCTCATGTAATTCAAAATAAAAACAATACTATACCGTAAAATAAAATTTTATTTTTCGAAATGACACAAAACTTACATGTACGCTGAAATTAAAATAGCTTCTTTCTAGATTTTCTGATTGCAAAATTCTGGATAAGTTCATCGAAGCTGACTCGATGACGTATGTCCGCTTCCATACACAATAGAAAAAGTGAATTAAGTTTGTCCTGACAAATTGTTGTTCTCTGAGGGTTTTTTATTCTTTTCAGCTGAGAAAAAGAGAGTTCTGCTGAGAAGTTAGTAATCATGAATGTTAGAAAAATATGTAGTGCAATCTCTACATTTGGAAATATACATTGTATTCCATCTTTCAATACTGTGTCATGAAGATCAATGTGACTGAATTTCATTTTTCCTGTTTCATAAACTTTGCATGCATATAACAGTGGAACTGCTGTACTTCTCCACAGAGATTCATGTTCAAGTCAACAGGGTATGAGTCAATTAGCTTTTGGGAACCTTGTGAATATTCTTCATCAGATGAGTCCATATTATTTAGAAAAGAAAATCTACTTGATACTTCTTTGTATACTTCACCTCTCCTCTTCATATGAGCTTCAAGTGTATCAATTATAGCATAGTAAGTAGATATGCAAAATTTGTCTCTAGGATTCAATGCTGTTTCTGTTGCACTGCTATCATTTGCTTGTTTTTTCCTGATTTGCTTGCAGGACTGGGCTTCTTTGTAGTTAGGATCAGGCAAGATATCTTTTGATCTGTCTTCAAATCTTTCAAAATCATTCCTCCAAGTGTGTAAGTGATCTGCTAATGATTGACAGAAGTGTGCACATGTTTTCAAATCCAATTCTTTTTCTTGGAGAACTTTACTTGTATGGTCAGAGTGTTGTAAAATTTCATTCCACATGGTCAACATGAATACAAACTCTAGTTGCATCTTGTTTGCAATGTTTTCTGCCTCTTATATAGTTTCTTCTTTTTGTGATTGGTCTTCAGCTATACTTTATAATGCATCCACAGTCTTTGAGTAGGACTCCAGAATTGCACTTGTTGCCACTGCATGTGCCTCCCAGCAAGTATTAGAAAGAGATTTCAATACACAGTCATTGCCCAAATATGTTTTAAGAACTGCCCATTGGTGTGTTGAGACAGAGAAAAATGTATAAAGTAACTGGACTATTGAGAAAAAAATTACTTCCATCAGTGTGTAAGGAAGTCTAACAAAGTTCCGATTTTTTCCCATGATGACTACTTCGATGTTTTTTTTGAAATATAAAATATCAATTTTTTTCAAAAAAAAAATCTCTTTTTGATGCCCTCTCATTTGCTGGTGCCCTAAGCACGTACTTAGTCTGCCTGTTGGGTAATCCAGCCCTGGGGTTCAGGCAGGGTATTGAGGTGTGGGAGGGGGTACGGGGTCTGGGATGGGATGTGGGCTCTGAGGTGGGGCTGTGGATGAGTGGTTTGGGGTGCAGAAGAGGGATCCAGGCTGGGGGAGACTGAGGGATTTGGAATGTGGAAGGGGGCTGTATGTTGAGGCAGGGAGTTAAGGTGTGAGACAGGGTACAGGCTTTGGGCTGGGGCTGTGGGCTCTGGGCTGGGGCTGGGAATGAGGGGTTTAGGCTGCAGGAGGGGACTCTAGGTCTGGGTCAGGACTGGGGCAGGGAGTTGGGACTCGGGGCTGGGGCACAGGCTTACTGTCAGTGGTGCAGTGGGGCTAAGGCAGGCTCTCTGCCTGTCTTGGCTCCATGCTGTACCCCGGAAGCAGCTAGCAGCAGATTCATCTCCTACGTAGGGGAGCCAGGAAGCTCTGCGTGCCGCTTTCGCCCGCAGGCCCCAACCCCCAGGTGCCATTGGCCCGTGGTTCCTGGTAAACAGGAGTGCAGAGCCAGTGCTGGGGCGGGGACAGTGTGTGGAGCCCCTGACCCCCGCACTTAGGAGTCGGACCTGCTGGCTGCTGCTGGGGCACAATACGGTGCCAGGACAGGTAGGACCTAGCCTACCTTAGACCTGCAGCACCGCTGACCAGACTTTTAACAGTCTGGTCAACTGCGCTGACCAGAGCCACCAGTGTCCCTTTTCGACCAGGCATTCAGGTCGAAAACTGGACACCTGGCAACCTCAGCCACTCTGTCTCACTATGTCACTGGTGTCACATTGCCCACTGCCAGGGAATTATAGCATTGAACATTCTATTGCTGTGGCCTGCAGTCCGAACAGAGCAGCAAATGAGACTCTGGGCTCCCAGCCCTCAAGCAGGACAGGGCACAAACCAATCCATGATTCCAGCCTGCAGTCAGGGCAGAGCAGGGTCTCTGGCCTGCAATCAGAGTAGAGTGGCAAATGAATCTCTTAGCCCAGACTCTCAGTCAGGGTGGGCAACAGCCTAGGACTGTGGCTTGTACTCAGGAGGATGGCCGACAAACACAGGCCTCTTGGTCTAGAGAGGGGAGGCTACCATCCCAGGGGTGAGGTGGCAGGGTGATCCGACTTCACTGGGCCTTAGCCCAGGTCCCTAACAGTGGCAGAGTTTTCTGCCACTGGATCAGTGGGAAACCATCAACAACACACTGACCACATTTTAAGCAGTGATGCACCTAGAGTGAGATCATCTACTCCTGGGCCACTTCCTATCCTCCCCTCCCAGTGTACCTGGATCCTTGAGGTGTCCTCCAGCTCCTTGAGGTAGGTAGCTAGTGGCAGTCCCAGCCATAGGCGCCAACTTTTCCTGGCTCCAGTGGGTGCTCAACTCCCCCACCCTCACCCCGACTCCACCCTCTCCCACCCCTGCCCCTCACATCCCTTCCCCAAAGTCCATGCCCCAACTCCACCCCCTCCCTGCCCCTATTGGCCCCTTCCCCAAATCCCTGCCCTGGACCCGCTTCTTCCCGGAGCACGCTGCGTTTCTCCTTCTCCCCCTTCCCTCCTAGTGCTTGCCGCCATGAAACAGCTGTTTCGCAGTGGCAAGCACTGGGAGGGAGGGGGAAGAAGTGGAGCCGCGACATGCTCAGGGGAGGAGGCAGAGTGGAGGCGGAGGTGAGCTGGAGGGGGGCGGGGACAGGGCGGGGAGCTGCCAGTGGGTGCAGAGCACCCACCAATTTTTCTCCATGGGTACTCCAGTCCCAGAGCACCCATGGAGTCGGAGCCTATGGACCCAGCAACTCCCCAGTGTCTTGGTCCACAGGCAGCTCCAGCCACTCTAGCCAGTCTTCAGTTTGGCAGAGCATCCCTTCAGTCTCCAGGTTCAGGAAGGTGTCTGTCTCCATCGGCGGCTGGAACCCAACTGACCTCCAGGACCACAGGACAAATTCTTTTCTCCAGTGAAAAGTCTTGAAACAGGGAGCTATTGTAATTTACAGTAGAGCAGAGAGCCTGTGAATTGCAGATTTTTTTTCAAGGCTGTTGATAATGGCTGCTGCCTATTTCAAGCAGGCCAGTCCTACCACCCTAAGGTCCAACAAATGATTCCACATGAACATTTTGGAGACCAATGGCTGGTTCTTCCCAGGTTGCTAATAGTATTGCTGCATGTGACATAGGCTGTGGGCCTGGGCCAAGAGCCACCAATCTTATTAGTGTATGTGCAATATGCCTCAGATGTCACGTGACCAGGATTCATCACCAAATTTGGTCCTCTGATTGTATCATTAGCTTGATGCAGCAACCATGAATGCGGCACCCACTCAGTCTTGGGGCTCTAGTTCCCCACCTGTAAAAAGGGAGACAATGATCCTCCCTTTGCCTGTCTTGGCTATGGCTGGGCCTATTTTGTGTGCTCAAGTGGCACCTCCAGGCACTGTTGAAATATAAAGTAGTAATAGCAGCTCAATGAAGGGTTAAAAGGCACAAAGACAAGTTTTCTTTTTGTTCTGCAGTTCACATGGAAGTTAAAATTCAGAGAAAAAAATGTAAATGTCTGAAAGGAACATTAAGGGCTGTTAGAGGAATATTAAATAAGCAGTTTAGTTTAGACCTGGTACAGTATGTACATGACTTCATTACTTTCTCAGAATGTATACTGCTCTAAGGCATTTTGCTAATTATTTGTATTATTTATTTATGATTATTATTTACTCAATGACAATAGTGTGCTATGTGCTCTGCAGAGACATTTATGATGTATTTATATGCCAGGCTCCAATATAAAATGTTCAGTTATGTTTTAATGGTTTGTGAGAAGGAAAAAATACAATTTTTTTTTACATTGAAGAAAAATGCCATTTTTTCCCCATCACTTAAACAACAGAGGATGTCCCACAAACTTTGCAGGTAGCCTTCCTTCTCAGCTAAGCAGAGCATGGAAAAACTCAGCCCCACAAACATTTTGCCAAAAGTATGAATGAGGCAGAGCAGGGTTTAGCAAAGAATTGGTCTTGCAACATTTGGAAAAAAGGATATAATCAAACATCTCAAACTCAGTGGGATTGTTGTATGCGAAGGAATCAGCAAACAGCCTCTTGGATTTCTTTAACAGATGCTTCACTGATTCTTAAAACAAAGAACAGCCTAGTAGGAAACTAGCACAATCTTCACTGGCAGCCCCAGCCCATTCTTCTGCACAAGTTTGTCAGTTTAATCATTTGTAAAACCAGATGCAAAATTCCTGGCATTTATAGGTGTAACCCTTCTGCCCATCAGAGTTGGCAGCAACAAGGGCTGGGTTCAGTATCCTGGGGTTCCGTTCCAATAGCACAATACAAAACCGGCTCGAGCCCCCACCCAGTGACCTGGGACAACCATATACCACCCCTCTGGGCATCTGTAAGAGACAATACTTCCCCTCTCGCAAGCACAGAGTCTGAGTGTACCAAAAGCCTTTTAATAACAGAGAGAAACAATGTGGCATTAGATTGGGGAAACACCACAAACAGGATTAATAAAACAAACCATGAACCAGAAGCTCCCCTCCCAGCAAATAGGCTGTGTCCTTCCCTTTGGCTCTTGAGTCCCACAACCCCAAAATCACCCAATAGTCCCAAAAGTCCAACAGCCCAAGAGTTTCTGTTCCTGGTCAGTGTAGAGTTCAAAAGTCAACCTGCAGAGTCTTACCTCCAGGCCTGGGTGGAAATGGAGGGTAGGGCAAGGGGCACCTTACATGGTCCAAGGCCGACTGTGCCACCTCTCCATGGGGTTCCGCTGCAGCCCTCACCATAAGCCGCTCTGCTCTGCCAGCCGACACTTGAACTGCTCTGCGGCGCCAGTCACTTCGCCAGCAGCACAAACTGCTCCGCTGTGCCAGCCACTCTGCCAGTCGCACAAACTGCACCCAGGAACTGCTCGGCCAAGTCCACTGCTTCACTCTGCTAGCCACACAAACTGCTTGCTGTCACCAACATGCCTTTAGGCCCCCCTACTTAACACAGTGCTCAGGGGTTTCAGCTCTTAAGTGATTTCACCTTTTAGTAGAGGAGCCTTAGCACAGGTGCACTAAGGGACCCAAAGTGAGTTGAGCTTAGCAAACTGAAACTAGACTCCTAAGAGACTCAAAAGCTAACTCTGACATTCCACATTGGAGAGAGACAAAGTAGAAGAAGCCTGTAAAACCCCCAACCAGAACCTTCCCCCAAAAAACCAACCCACAATCTTTCTCAATCTCAGTGTTTTGAAACGCCTGGCCCTTGCCCAGTGAGTGATACCAAGATGACAGCGAGTCCCTCCATCATAACAAGGGCCAAGTACATGTCCATAGTCTTTCATTCATATAATCAGGGTAACATCACTTTATCATTTCTGCCCCAATAACATAGAAACTGGGGTTCCCACATCAGCCGAAGTGGCCATGTGGGCTTCTGTGAGCTCAAGCTAGGCATGGTGGGTGTGCCTATGCAAATTGAGCAGCCCCAAAGTTATTTTCCACAGCTCACTGCAATTCCCACAATTCACCACCAGATGTCAGAATAGATCTCATTCCTGACACTGCTTACATTGGTAATAGCAAATCATGCTTCCTCAGGGGCCACTTGCTGACCAGTCTATGTTTAAGACTTCATTATAGTATTTAGGTGTTGAGTCAACTTATTGGGCAAAGCACAGAACTGGCAAAGCACTGAGCTTACAGGGCTCCTCCTGCTCGTGCATCACGGGAGAGACTGAGCCAGGGCTAGGTCAGAAATGATTTCTCATGACCCTGCACTTCAAGGCAAACTGAACTCGTGCCTGCTTGAGGGGGAGGGGTGTGTACCATAAGATTGCTGTGAACATTTGCAGCAGCAGGGGGCTTCTGGCCTGCTCAGGGACATTGGAACAATTTGTGCAATGGGGGAGCTGAGAGCCATTGAACAAAACTGTAAGCCTTGTATATGAAAACCACATCAAGCCAGTGAGTGCTACCACACCCCCAGCACCACTAGTTCCAATACCACTGACCCGGCATCATCGGGGTACCTTCTATCTCCTCACCCCTTCTCCCTGCAGCCATGTGGGCTGGGGCAGAAAGAAACCCGAGGGCAATGGGGAGAGGTATGGAAAGCAGCTAGTACGGGGTGGGCAAACTTTTTGGACCGAGGGCCACATTGGAGTTCAAAATTGTGGACCCCTGACCCATCCAATCCCTCCCCACTCCTTGTCCCCTGATCGCCCCCTCCAGAGATCGCCCCCCACTCTGCCTCCAGGACCCACCCACTATCTAAGCCCCCCTGCTCTTTGTCCCCTGACTGCCCCCTCCCGAGACCCTCCCATCCTAAGCATCACTCCCCAGGACCTCACCATCTAAGCTCCCCCACAAGCCTTCCCTGCCTTGCTTACAATGCTCAGCTGTGTGCCCCAGCCCGGGAGCACGGGGCCACTGGCACCATTTCCCTGGCCCAAGCTGGATAAAAATGGGCCGGCGGGCCACATATGGATGGAGTTTGCCAACCTCTGAGCTAGTGCATTAACTCAGCCCCGTTTAATGGACTAAAGTCTGCCCTGTCTGGGGTAGACCAGCTGTACAAGCTGTGATGGTTAGAACACATCCAACCTGCATGCTTCAATTCCTCCTCTAGCCAAGGCCTCTTGTGCAGCACCCAGTGCAGGGGGGCCAACCATATTAGGGCCTTCGTGTGTGGGGGGGTGGGTGGGTGGGTGGGTGAATTCAGGGATGCAGGGACCACACAGGAGGTTGGGCAACAAAACCAGAATTTTTCCCCATCCCAATGAAAACATTTAAAATATGATACATGGGTCCACCATGTAGTAGTGCATGTTTCTAAGACAAGAGTCTCAGCTGAGAGGCCCTTGGGCTGGACTGAGCTCCTTGGGCATGTCCCAATTCTGCATAATCTCAGCTTTCACTCTGTAAAAAAAGAACGAGATCCTAGCCCTCCTCGCTGTAAATAAAGTATGTGCTGTGCCACAAGTGGAGGTGATGCAGTGGTGACTGCCTGCCCCTGCAGACATCCCAAAGAAACAGCTCTCATCTGTCCTACTTGGCTCTGCCATGAATCTCTTGGTATGTTAACTCTGAAGCCTCTTGACACTATATGTGCAGGGTGACCATACTTCACAAAGGGAAAATGGGACACCACATGGGGCTGGCCCGAGCTTCCTCTTGCCTTGCCACAGTGCTGGCATTAGTCTCTTGACTGAGCGTCTCCACGCAGGGCAGGCCCAAGTCACTTGCTCAAGCCCCAACCCCCAACACAGGACAGGGGCTGGAGGTGGCATCACTGCACCCCACATTCCTTCTCATCCCACTTTTTTTTTTTTTTTTACAAAAGTGGGCATTTGTCCCATTTCTTCTTGCCAACTGATCAACTCAGCAATAGCAAATGCAACAAATGTCCACTTTTGTCAGAAGAGTTGGAATGGATGGAACAGGGCTTCAAAAGGAATTGTCATAGAATCATAGAATATCAGGATTGGAAGGGACCTCAGGAGGTCATCTATCCAACCCCCTGCTCAAAGCAGGACCAATTCCCAACTAAATCATGCTAACCAGGGCTTTGTCTAGCCCTTAAAAACCTCTAAGGAAGATTTCACCACCTCCCTAGGTAACCCATCCCAGTGCTTCACCACTCTCCTAGTGAAAAAGTTTTTCCTAATATCCAGCCTAGACCTCCTCTACTGCAACTTGAGACCATTACTCCTTGTTCTGTCCTCTGCCACCACTGTTATCTGCCACTCATCCAAAACGAATGCATGGTCACCCTACGTATGTGCCAGCATTAGCTGTCTCCCTGCTCCTTCCAGTGGGGTGGTAGAGAAGGGCTGACAGTTGGGACTGGGCATTGCTGTCAGGCAGGGAACGCAGAGCAAGGGGAAGCAGAGAGACTGCTAGAGCCAAAGAGCAGCTATAGTAGGGGCCTGGCTCCACACAAGGAGTTCAATCATAAAACACCAGACTGAGGCACAACTGCAATCCATAGAACCCCTGCTCAGCTGCCACCTAAGTGTATCGGCACCTAAACTTCCTCAGCATCGAAATTCCCGCTGCCAAAATTCCTCAGGCAGCTCCGTCTCTGCCTGTGGGTCTGCACACTGCCACTTCTGGCCAGCATCTGGCTCTGTACCTCAGCTAAGCCCCCCATGAAAGCATCAAGTGGGTGGAGACAGGTGTTTCCCCATCACCCAGGCCCACCCCAGTAGGCATGCTCAGAGCACACCTAACTGCACACCACACTGCTGGGTGGAAGGCATGAAACGAGGAGCGCTCTCCCACACAGCCTTCAGCCTAGTCGTTATGGCACTTCCCCAGCTGTGGGAGACCCAAGTTCAGGAAGGATTTGGCTCTGGTCTCTCTGGTCTCCCACCTGCCAGATAGTGCCCTAACCATGGCTCGGCTGAGACACAGAGGAACAGCTTACCCAAGATAATCCATTTCAGGATATGCCCCAGGCAGGGGGAGAGTGCGCACTGCAGAAGTGCAAAACCCAGCTCAAATCCCTGTGCCTTAGCTGAGGGCAGGGAGAACCTGACCCCTGCTCCCTTGGGGATTCCCTAACTACTGGGCTGCAGGGGCTGCCACAGCCACTGCCTTTGCCCGTGGGACATGGGATGCATCAGGAGCCTAAGCCAGACCCCAAGAAAAGGTGCAGCTGCTGCCTGCTGGAGAGGCATCCTGGCTGTGGAGTGCTAGCAGAGCAAGGCGCTGTCCAGAAGCCCTAGCTTGTCTCAGAGATGGGACGGAGCTCCCACCCCCCTTTGGTCAGCATCTTCCACTGGCTGGCTTTTGTGCATCTCCTCTACTGGAGCCAGTCTTTTCCCGTGCTCTGCAGTGGAGGGGTGACATGCCTAAACTAGGCTGCGTGGATTCCTGTGATTCAAGGTGATTATAAGGGAGGAGCTGCAGCACTGAGTCCTCAACACCTGCAACCTTTTGCCCTCAGGCCATGGCCCCAGAGTAATGCCCAATGCCTCCATAAGGTGCTGAACAAACAAACGGAGTAGGGCATCTGGCATCAGCGAGGCTCTCAACGTTCAGGGCCAGGTTCCCCCTTAGTGCAGTCAGAGAAAGGCCAAGGAGGAGTTGCCTGTGCCCATAAGTGCTCTGTGCTGTACACCTGGCACAGGCAGCTCTGCATCTGCTAAGCCAGCTATATCTCCTTGGTGTTAGGGGCAGGAGGGGCATTTGTGGTGGGGAGGGTTCATGGCACCTTGGAGCTTGGAGTCTAACCCTCCCCAATAACATCCAATTCACAAACTATTGAATTTTGCTGCAGGGCAGGATAAGATTGTGCAAACATAATAACTACATTCATCACGATGGGGCAGGGGCAAAAAAGCAGCACTTGGTAAATTACTCAGGAAGTTTGGCAGTTCAGATTCCACCAGTCTCCTTGACAGGCAATATCAGAGCTGTCTGAGAGCCCAAAGGAACACAAAGTGGCTATATAATCTGAGGGTCCTGAAGTCCTTCCACCAGAGGAAGGCAGGGGAGGAATAGCTCAGTGGTTTGAGCATTCAATCTCAAATCTGTTGGATGATTTAATTGGGGATTGGTCCTGCTTTGAGCAGGGGGTTGGACTAAATGATTTCCCGAGGTTCCTTCCAACCCTATGATTCTAAGGCATCACTTCAGGCTGCCCCAGAGATGGAGGTTCAACAGCTCTGAGTCAGAAGACTGACTCACTCCCTGCAGTCTCCCCACACACACATTGGACTGGACCTGAACTGCACACACTGAAACATGCCTAAGAAGCTGGAGACAAAGATTATATAGCCGCTTTGTGTTCCTTTGGGCTCTCAGACAGCTCTGATATTGCCTGTCAAAGAGACTGGTGGAATTTGAACTGCCAAACTTCCTGAGTAATTTACCAAGTGCTGCTTTTTTGCCCCTGCCCCATCGTGATGAATGTAGTTATTATATTTGCACAATCTTATCCTGCCCTGCAGCAAAATTCAATAGTTTGTGAATTGGATGTTATTGGGGAAGGCTAGCGAAGCAAAAGGAAGAGTGATCACATTTATCTTGGAGGGCAAATAAGAATTTAGGATTGCAATAAACAGCATTAAATACCAAAGAGCAGAGGCATACATCTGGGAAACTCTTTTCCCTGCTGTTTTATCTGCCTTCACCTGCTTTTCACTGAGTCAAGTGGCCTGGTGACTAAAACTGGCACAGATTCAGAGTAGTCAGGGACAGAGGGGACCGTTCTGATCATCTCGTCTGACCTGCACAGCCCCAGCAGAGAATTCTGCTCAGTGATTCCTGCCTTATAGCTGAGTGAAGGTGTCTCTTTCAGGAAGAAAGCCATTAGCGAGCATGGCCTCCGAGTGATGGACCAGTGCACCAGTAACAGTCCTCTGCATACTCCTGCTGTCACCATGTGAGCTGCAGCAGGCAAGAGGGACACCACACAAGCACTTGCAAACATGACCCTTTCTGGACCCACACTGTAGCACTCAACAGCCTGCTAATCAGGTGTAGCTAATTAGTGAGCATTGAGAGCTCATGAATCACCATCAACAGCAGGTGCTGAGTTGCTATGGCTAAAGTCACAGTAGCCTCACCCACCAGCCAGCCCCCTGGGAGCCATTCCCAGGGCAAGTGAGACCATAGACAGTGTCATTACAGAAGCACAGAGGCAATGTGGATATTAGGAAAAGCTTTTTCACTAGGAGGGTGGTGAAGCACTGGAATGGGTTACGTAGGGAGGTGGTGGAATCTCCTTCCTTAGAGGTTTTTAAGGTCAGGCTAGACAAAGCCCTGGCTGGGATGATTTAGTTGGGGATTGGTCCTGCTTTGAGCAGGGGTTGGACTAGATGATCTCCTGAGGTCCCTTCCAGCCCTGATATTCTATGATTCTATGAATGTGTGCAGGGTAATGCAGAGGCAAGTGCCTCGCCACCAGATTTGCTGCTTGGCTTGTACTGAGCATGCTCAGTAACACTGTTCAATCCAGTTGTTCTCACTCTGCCCTCTCCCCGACTGTCGCTAGGCCCAGTGCAGAAGGACCACGGCTGGTCACAAGGTTCAGTGGAATCCAGATGACAGTGGGTTTATATCTACACTATCAGCTATGGGTGTGATTCCCATCTTGTGTACACCCCTCCCTCCTGTACTCGTGCAATGAGAATTAGCATCAGTATAAATAGCAGTGTAGCTGCAGTAGCACAGGCAGCAGCTCACAGCTGAGCTGGGCTGCATACAAACCCACCTAATCACTGTGGGTAGGCACAGAGCACGCTAAACCATGCACACTCGCGCCAGCTCTTATTGAGCTGGCATCAATGTGTGCATGAGCTAGGAATCACACCCCAGCTCATGGGGCAGATGAAGCGCAGTGTCAGGGCACTGATTCTTGCAAACATCTGCTCCCTGAGACACTGTCTGCACTAGACGGGCTGCAAGTACTACACAGTCCCTGATCATTCACCTCCCATGACTCACATTCCCCAGCCTTGACTCTACCCTCAGATTAGCACAAGTATGCACACACAGCAGCAGACCAGGAGAAAGCAGCTTGTTCCAAACTGCACATCTTTACGGCTCACAACTCCCTTAACAGACACAGGAAACCCTCAGCAGTGCAGAGATTGTGTACTACACATAACGTTATGCATCCTGGGGTGTGAGTCAGGGTGTGACTGTGCAGTAATGCAGGGATGGGTGCTGATGTGAGTGGATGGGGGTAAAGATGGGAATAGTGGGGTGAGAGCTGGGGTGTGAGTGAGTGTGCATGCATTGACATGGGTAACTATGGGCCCTGGACTGTGGGTGTATTGGTGGGTGGTGTGCAATAGTGTGGGTAGGTGAATGTGGGTCTGTATGTCTGTGGGTCTAGGGTGTGACATCAGTGAGTGTGGGCTTGGCTGTGACTGTTGGTGCAGGTGGGTTGGGCTGTGATTGTGTATTGGTGTAGATGAGTGTATGGGTTGAGGTCTGGCTGAATGCTGGTGCAGGTGAGCATAAGGGATGGGATTGGGCTGTGTGCTGGTGCAAGTATGTGTATGAGGCAGTGTGTAACTGTGTGTTGGTGCAAGTGCATGTGTGGGATGGAGTCAGAGTGTGTGTTGTTGGAGGTGAGTTTGGATCTGACTGTGTATTGGTGCAGGTAGGTATGTGGGGCAAGGTGTGTGTTGGTACCAGGGTCATGTGTGGGGTGGAGTCTGACTGTGTGTTGATGGAGTTGGGTTCGGGTGTGACTGTGTGTGGGTGCAGGTGGGTTGTGGTGTGAGTGACTGTTGGTGCAGATGAGCTGCAGTGTGATTGTGTTTTGATGGAGATGGATTGGGGTGTGACTGTGTGTTGGTGCAAGTGTTTGTCTTGGAGTGTGTGTGTTTTCCATGCCTGTATCTGGGCCTGTAGACAGGGTGGCTCTATGATTTTTGCTGCCCCAAACACGGCAGCCAGGCGGCCTTCGTCGGCATGCCTGCGGGAGGTCTTCTTTTCCCGCACATTTGCTGGCGTTTCTGCGGGAAGTCCGCCAGTCCCGCAGCTTAGGCTTACCCACCGCCAAAATGCCGCCGAATCCACGGGACCGACACGCTGCCAAAGGCCACCTGACTGCCGCCCTGCAAGGGACCGTCAGGCCGTCCCCCCATCCCCCGTGGCTTGCTGCCCCAGACACACGCTTGCTGCTCTGGTGCCTGGAGTCATCCCTGTCTGTAGAGGCCTGTGGGTACATGGGGCATTTGGGGGATGGTGCTGGTCTTGGGGGCTGTGTGTGGCGAGGCCAGAAGAGTGCGGCAGGCAGGGGGCTCTAGAGTTTTTCCAGCTCCCAGGGCCTGTTTCCTGTGGATCCCCCCCGCCCTCCTTAGGCACAGGGCCTGGACCGTGGGAATCAGTGCAAGGAGAGCTGGCTGTTCCCATCTGTGCGTCTGGGAGAAGTCATGGCCCTGGAGCCTGCCTCCCGTTCTGTCTCCAGCCCAGGGAGCTGAGAGTTCGTCACAAGTCATGTCACTGCTGCTACTCTGCATAGTTTAGCTAGAGGCTGCGTTGAGTCCCTAAGGAGTCAGAGTCTGGGAAAGGCTGCTGGGAACCTAACAAATCCTCCCCTGAAGCAGGGAGAGAAAAGATGGGCAGGGCCCTGCAGAGGAGATTTAACTCTTCTAGTGCTGGCAGCAGAGACTGGCAGAGTGCATGATTTGGAGTGCCAGGGTAGAGCCTTATGTGGGAGCATGTGGGCCCGTGCCAGCCACACATGCACACACACACACAGACTGTATCACAGTCAGATTCAACATCAGTACACACCCAAGTGGCCCTGGTTTAACTGAAATTGCTGCTTCCAGCAAGTTATCTAAGCTGGTGCAAAGTTCTGGGTGGAAACTTGTCTTCTTGATTGACCCTGGCTCCTGCCCCACCTTCCTCTTTGCTATCAATGTGCATGCAGCTGAAGCACTGTAGTGCTGTGTACAATCACCACAGAACCCCAGCACGGCTGGGCATCTGAATTCAGCATAGGGCCCCAGCACTCCCACATACTTCCTGTGTGATGTTAGGCAGTTGCTGAATACCTCATTTAAGCCACATGACAAAATGCTGTTTACCTCCAACTTAACATCTGTGCTGTGAAGAGAATTCTTTAGGTAGCCAAGGAAGGAGATGGGGCTGGAAATCAGGCCCTGCTGTCTCTCAGGCCTGCACTCATGCCTCTGTCTAATCTAGCCACCTTAAGGAAAAACACTACTGAGTGTATTGGAATACAATTTTCAGCACTTGTCTCAATCAGCCTTCTCACAGCCAAGCTGTGCTCAGCTCCCCAGAGAGCCTGTTTCCATGTCAGATCTTAATTCTCAAACCTCAACTTCTTCCAATAAACATCACAAGAATGTTTCTAAATTGGGAAAGTACATTTTTCAACCTCTTCTGACTTAAAGAAAAGGGAAGGATTTTTCTAAAGTTTTTTTTAAAAATCACCTGGGCAATCAGCCCAAAAGGGAATTGTTTGGGAAAATAAGGAACTGTGAAAGTAAGGACTAACCTTGTTGAAACTAGATTCAAAGGCTGGGACTGAAGTTGCAAAGTCAGGAATTGACAGAATTAAGAATGTCCATGAAACTTTAACTCTGCCCCTGATGTGCAAATCTTCATTCTGATCTATCCCAAATAGTGAGTGCTGGACTTTTGTGAGCTCAAAGGGGCCCATAAGTAATAATGAACATTAAAGATGCTGAAGGTTAATTGTGCCAATAATCATGATCATCTAGGGCAGGGGTGGGCAAACTACGGCCCACGGGCCAGATCCAGCCTGCAAGACCGTCCTGACCAGCCTGCCAAAGCTCGGCAGGGGAGGCTGCTCTCGGCCCCTCTTCCGCCTTCCCCACTGTCCTGGAGCCCCAGCGTGATGTGTGGGGCTGCGCACTTTTCCGGGAGAACGGTGCAGCCTGTTTAGTTCTGGCCTGGCCACCAGCATGGTAAGGGGGCCGGGGCCGGGGCCGGGGAAGTGGGGGCAGGGGGTGCTTATGGGGCAGGGAGTCCCAGGGGCAGTCAGGGGACAGGGGGCTGTTGGATGGGATGGAGGTTCTGGGCAGGGGATGGTCAGTGGATGGGGAACAGGGATATGGTTGGATAGGGCATGGGAGTCCTGGGGGGTCTGTCAGGGGGTTGGGTGTGGATAGGGGTTGGGGCAGTTGGGTCAGGGAGCAGGGGGAGTTGTGAAGGCAGTTAGTGTGTGGGGACTCTGGAGGGGGCAGTCAGGGGACAAGAACCAGAGGGGCTTAGCTAGGGGGTGGGGTCCCGGGGGTGATGGTTAGGGTGGGGGGGATCTTGGGAGGGGGCAATCAGGGGACAAGGAGGTAGGGGGGAGTTGGGTGGGTCTGAGATTCTGGGGGGGCATAAAGTGGGAGGAGGGTTGCATGGGGACAGGGACAGGCTGATTAGGGAGGCACAGCCTTCCCTAACCCGGCCCTCCGTACAAGTTTTCAACCCTGATGTGGCCCTCGGGCCAAAAAGTTTGCCCACCCCAATCTAGGTTTTAAGACTGGTCATAGTCAGTTCTAAAGTATATCCGTCTGACTCCATTCTAGTATTAAAACTAAAGTAAATTGTTCAGTGAAAAATAAAGTCAAGGGGTTGACTTGGCTGTAGAACAGTGAAGTGAGTTTGTGAAAATAATGAAGCCTGTTTGTGTCAAGTTGAGTATGGTCCTGCTCATTAACATAGCACTTTGATGAAGTAGAAGTTTGTGAATGAAACATGGACTCTGACTCCAGAGTGGGACCATATTCTGTACCCAGTTATTCTGAGGTTTGCTGAAATGGCCTTCTCAGACACTGGTGCAGAGGATCTGTGATGTTTTGGGAGAGGACTGACTGAATTCAGACCCCACTGTATGGGTTCAAAAATCTCTGGGAGAAGGGCTGAGACACGCGTGGATTCATCCCCATGGAACAGAGTGACAGATCTGTAAGCTGAGAAGATGTATAGGACTGGAGAAAATTCAAGGGCTGGAGAAAATGTGTTACAGTGAGAGATTTAAAGAGCTCTGACTGGTTAGCTTGTCAAAGCGAAGATTGAGCAGTGACTTGATGACAGTGTATACACCCTTCATAGAGAGAAAACAGCAGGTATCAAGGGCTCTTTAGTCTAGTGGTGAAGAAAGGCATTTAAGGCCTGAAGCCTAGGGGAGAAGGAAGGTAATTGAGGGAGCTCTCTGCTGGCATGTGCTGGAGAGTGAGGGAGTCAACTGGGTGCAGAAGGACCTCACTTACATATTAACTGGAGATAGTTTGAGGAGACTGAGGTGTAATATGACTGTTTTGTACATGGGGCCCATATTTTTGAGATATCCCTGTTGGAAAGCCTGGACAATGACTGGGCACAGAGTCACACCTGATGAAAACTGATGTTTGTTGAGCCCTTCAGCAAAGCTGGTGGGTGGTTCTGTTCCCAGTGGTCAGGTTGTTGTGGGGAGGGCCTCTGTGGGTGGGAGGAGCTCTGGTGGGGTTTTAAGGCCATGGTTCTTGTGGGAGGGATAGCTCAGTGGTTTGAGCATGGGCTTGCTAAACCTCAGGTTGTAAGCTCAGCCCTTGAGGGGTCCATGTAGGGATCTAGGGCAAAAAATTGAGGGATGATTTAGTTGGGAATTAGTCCTGCTTTGAGCAGGGGGTTAGACTAGATGACCTCCTGATGTCCCTTCCAACCCTGGTATTCTATGATTCTATCCATCAGAGCTGTCATTGCCTTATGAGTGAGAGTAGTTGCATGTGCTATGGCGGGAGCAGAGATCTTCATAGCAGCTGTCTCTCAGTTTAGTGAGGCCTCCCTGTCCTAGATGATCAAATCCTGGCAGAGGGACAGGTGGGAGAGCCCTAGAGCTGCTTTTGAACCAGGGCCCCTGGTTTTCCTGGATTCTTGGAACCACAAAGTATGAATGAGGAAGTTGGGAACCCACAAACTGAGAGTGGGAGGTTGGGAGGTTCCCATAATAAAGTTAGTTTTAAATCTCTCTACTTGTGAGTGAGTACAGATTTGCCTAGCATAGGTGTCCAGAGTGGTTATAGGATCCCAGGTTGCTTGTGGAGGGCTTAAGCCAAAAATCAAGAAATTGTAGTGAATCCCCTAAAACAAGGACTCCACGCTGTTGGCAGAAGTGTTACAGGAAAAACAAAAACCAGTGGCTGGAAGCTGACAAACTCAGAAATAAAATGCAATTTTTTAGCAATGAAGCTGATTAAGCATTGAAGCAGACGAGGGATGTGGTGGATTCTCCACATGGTGGTGTCTTCAGATAAAGCCTGGCTGCCTTTCTGGAAGATTCTTTAGTCAAACACAAGTTACTGAGTGACAGTCTCCAGCCTGTGTCACACAGGAGGTCAGACTAGATGAACTCCTGGCCTTAAACTGTGAATCTATGAATCTCTACAAAAGCCTGAGGAAAATGAGAATGTTGCTTTGAAGCCAGCAATGTGAAAGGAGGGTCAGCAGAGTTGCCATGTTTTGCGTGGCTCCATGTGTAATGACTTGCATCAATTCTGCCCCAGGCCCCTCACACTCCTAGAGTGCAGGCCAGGTAACCTGTTTGCTCTGGAAAGAGACAAAGGAAGGAGGTGGGGCAGTATGTTGTGACTGACGCTGAGATTCTGAAATTTGGTCAGTCTCCTGGTTTGGGACTTGGTAGGGGGTGGTGCCCAGGGCTCCGGATTCCCCCGTCCCCCACCGGCCGATGGATTTTGCTGAATGTTCCTGATTTCTGTGCTAACAAGATCTATACTACACTGTGTTCCCAACAACTAATAAGCCCTTCTGATTTATCTCACTCTCTGAGAGTCGCCGCTGACTGTGGAATTGGGGTGCATGGCCCCTTTGGAGTGTGTAAGGCTTCTCCAGGTGTCCCATTCAGGGGGACTCACTGCAGAAAATTCACTGTGTGAACAGGGGGTTGAGAGTTCCAAGGCCAGACTCAGGAAGTGCTGAAGCCAAGGAAGCTTTTTGCCCCTGTGAGAGTGTGCCCTGAGGGGAGCCAGAATGGCATCCACATATGCAAGCTTTTCTTTTCAGCCCTCAGATCTAGAAACATGGAAGAGTCCTGCCTGACTTCAGTCAGAGTGGTTCCAGAGGACTCAGACTGGGACTCCATGACATCCATTAATTGCTTTATAAACATCAAAGTTTAGCCCCTTTAGGCCTGTATCTGCTTAGCCAGAGAGGTGTGTGAATGACCCAACCATTGCTTACAGTAGGAAATGTTAGGTTCCAGTTTCCATTATATCACACCTCCTTTTCCACATGCCTTGAATTTTCTCAAACTGCTCTCCTTGGGGCTGAAATGTTCTGTGAGGGTCTCTGTTTAAAGGTGCTTGTTTGTTTGTTTTTTATTTAGTTGAGGCATTTTAAAAATTATTCACCTGTTAGAAAATATTCTTTTCTCAAACGGTCTAATAATATTGGGCTCAGATAACTCCGAAATGATTGGAACTAAAAACTTCAAACTCAGCTTGTTTTGTAGACCTCACTGAGACTCAAAAAGTTCTGAAGGAAATTGGTACAGTAGTTTTAAAGTGGTGAATGTTCAAAACTGGCAAATTTGATGATGGGAATTATAAATTTTCATCTTTTCTGTGGGGATTTAAAACTATTTGAAGGGTGAATTTTAGTAGCTCATGTAAGGATGCGCTGCTGTGTTCCTAAAGCCATTGCAAATTCTGAATGCCCAAGAACACTATATCGAATGCTTTACGAGGATAGCTGATTTAAGGACAGCTCAATTAGTTGGGGCCAGGAGGCTGCAGGGTTTGGAAGCTCTGCAGGGGATTTAACAGTCTTGCTGTGTGTCAAGATATAAGAACTGTACAAGCTCAGCTGCTGAAGCCAGTAGTAGCCCAAGGCAGGTAGCTGTGCATTTCTTTTCTCTTTCTCTTTAGGGAAAAATGATCTATTATATTGATAGATTGGTAGAATTTAATTATATATAATTTTGACTGATAAAATCAAGGTTCATTTTTAAATGTTTTTTTTAATCCATCCCACAGTTACAGAAAATGATGGGGGTGTCAGACAATAATTATTTAATGATAAATGTTCAAAATGTTAATAATTTATAATAGTTAAAACAGAAATTAGCAACAATATATAAAGTAAATATCCTAAATCAAACTCTAGTAAGTTCTCAAGCAGCATTTTTCTTATCTTTCATATTTATACATTTTCCCTATTATCAGTAGAAATATTTTTGTTGGTTAGTGTGTACAATGAAATCACCATTTACTGACATAAATCTAACTCTTCCAACCTATAGACCACTAGCTCTAATGCAGCATAGAGGAGAAGAAATCAGGCATTCAGCCCCTGAAAAATTAGAAGGCAAGTTTATTTGCACAGTGTTAACTGTATTACCATTTATAAATGTGCCTTCTGAGGGTGCTCAGAGCAGTGTGACCATGTAACAGTTACTCAGTAGGAGACAATGGCAGAAAGGCCTTCTTCCTACCTACCAGACTAAATGCCTCCTCTCTTCCAAAACCTCTCCCAGCTTCCTGTTCACTCCATAAAATGCTGGGAAATGCATGGGCAAAGCAGTGTACCCTACACTCATAAAATCCAGGCTCTGCAGACCCAAAGGGGTTCCACTGTCAAGGTCCCTTTCTGGAGATATCTTGCCCCTTCTCATTGAGACCAAAAGGCTGTCAGCTCAGTTAATAACACCTGTTATGGTATCAGCAAAGAGAGCGGTGAGTTTGTAAGGCAGGCCAGATCCAAATCATGTCAGTCTTCAATTTAAATTTCCTTGCCTTTAACTTCCTTAAACTTTCCTTAAACTTCTCCTGGCAGACAACTGGCAGGCACTGCTGAAGGTTAATGTGCTTCTTGTGGAACACTGTTAATGAACAGGCTACTACATTTTGCATGAGCTTTGTTTTCTCAGTGCCCTTAAGGTGCATCTCCATTAAGAAGGCATTCCAGTAACCCAGCCTCAAGGAGACAAGGTGGATAATAGTGGTGAGATCTCTGCATCTGAAATACAAACCGCTCTGCTGAGATTCACTTGCAGTTATGTGGTTCCACCTCTAGGTGGCTCTGGGCTGCATCAGTGGATCCAGAAAAGTGAGATGCTTCAATCCCAGACAAAGATGAAAGCTGGGGTGTGTGTAGCTTGCTCATGTTCTTCCTCATTGATGCCTGTTGTTTAGTGAGGACCAAGACTCTGTGTAGTATGAAAGCCACAATGTTCTTCCCAAGCCCAGGAAATGAAATCACTGGCAACAGTGATTATCCAAAAATCTGTTGGATGATTTAATTTGGGATTGATCCTGCTTTGAGCAAGGGGTTGGACTTGATGATCTCCTGAGGTCCCTTCTAACCCTGAGATTCTATGCACAGTTACTGCTGCTGAGAAATCCAGGAGCAGTGGAGATCCCATGGGGCCCTGAGTGACAAAGAGTAGGCAAATCCCTCCCAGAACTGGATCTGATACCATCTTGGTCCAGTCTACTGAAATGTAGGGGTGACCAGAGTGGACTGCACAAATGCCTCAGCCAGCCCATATGTGCAAGCCTCTGCTGCAGAGGAAGGTGCAAGAAACTACCTAATATTATGCAGTAAGTAACCCTCAGTTTGTGTGCTTGGGCCAGGAGGAGGGGCGTGCCCTCAGGCCACATTCTGATCACACAATAAGCCCCACCTACCTGGTAGGTCTGAATGAGACGCAGCTCACAGCAGATTGGACACATGTTCAGAATATGCTCATGTGAGCTTGCTGGGGTCTGCTGGCTCTAGAACAGAGGGGCTTGGACAACTGGCTGGGCTCTGCTAGACTTCCTGTTGGAAGAGTTAAGTGGTGGTGGTGTCTCACAAACACCACCCACAAATGAAACATGATCATCTATCCCAGGCCACTGTGGAGATCTTTGCATTAGGACTGCTCCGTTCCTAGAATTTTGGTGTTAGAAAGGACCTCAGGAGATCATCTAGTCTAACTCCCTGCTCAAAGCAGGACCAATCACCAACAGATTTTTACTGCAGATGCCTAAATGGCCCTCTCAAGGATTGAACTGAGAATCTTGCAATTGAACAGGCCAATCCTCAAACCACTGAGCTATCCCTACTGTTTTACCCACTTTGATCTCAGTAAGACACTTAATGCTACATTTCAATTTTCATCACTGGACCTCTGAGTCACCATCTTGCTGAGAGGAACAGGGGAGTTTACTCTGTTTCAGTCTGCCTGCAGTCTGTCAGATGCCCTTGCTTCAGTTACATTTGGGTCACATATGGAAGCTTTTCTTTGAAGCACTCATATCTATAGATGTGGAAGAGGAGGCTGTATCACCTGAGTATACAGCTGTATCACTGTATCACTGAGTATACAGCTGTATCACTGTATCACTGAGTATACAGCTGCTCGCACTTTGAACCAAGCAAAAATATGCCCAAGGGGAAAATATAATTCAAACCCTGGGCAGTTAGTGGTTGGCTTATGTGTTTAAAGCATGAGAGTTTTTATCCTTTAAGATATTCACTAAAACACAGTGGGAGTGTTTTGGTTGGCTAGCTCCCAGTACCAAAAGAAAAGGGAAGGGTCGATGGGAAATCAGGACTCTGAGACTGACAGTCCCCAGGAACAAGAGGAGAGGCTAACACTCCAGGTTAGCTTGATTGACAAGGTGAACAGGCTAATCAGGGAGACAGGAGGCTAGGGGGATCCCATCTGCCTTGTGATTTGGAATTGCCTGGGACAGCCCACAGAGCAGACGTGTGCTGGGAGACCTGTAGCAACCAGAGCCAGAGGGGCCAGAGAAGCAGCCCAAGGAGCTGGAGACGGAGCAGCAGCCATGCTGACACAGAGTGGAGCTACATCTGGGGCTGGAGCAGTCCGAAGCTGGGTATGGTGAGCAGCTAGGGAGAGTGAGGGGAACCTGGGCAGAGGGCCCAGTGCAGGGAGATGCCCGCAGCTAAGAGGCCCTCCAGGCAAGACTTTAGGGGGATCATAACCCTAACAGGGCAGGGGCAACAGTGGGAAGAAGGGTCCTGCCACCTAGAGCCTGAGAGTGTGTGGCCACTGCCAGAGCAAATGTGTGACATGCAGCATCCCTGCAGCACAGACAGGGCCTGACAAGGAGGTCTGGGACTTGTGAGGAACAGACTGAACTTCCCTGACATCCCAAAGACAGTTGTTGTGATATCCCCATGCCACAGAGAGGGGTGATGTGTTTTCCTTTAACTTTTCCCATTTTTTCCTTAATTTTTTTAACTGACTGCTGTTTAATAAAGTATATTTGCTTTGAACTGTATGTAATGATCAGTGGGTCAGGGAAGCATCAAGTACAGACAGAGCACCCTGGACTGGGGACACCCCAGTCCCTGCCCTAAGTGACCATGACAAGGCTGGGGATCAAGCCCTCCCAGGAATCCTGGGCCCAGCTTTGTTTGGGCTTTGAGGACTTTGCCACACAGGACAATGGAAGGGGAGCTGTTGTGGTCAGGCAGGCCTCTGAGTAAAGGAAGTGGGAGCGAGGACTCAGATTCTTTCACTAGCCCATTTCACTGGGGTAGTATATAAGCCTGGAAAGTTCCATACAACAGTGGGACCATTCTCCTGTTTACACATGTAATACATTTTATCCTGGCCAATAGAATGGTCCAGATTAATATCTTGGATGTTTTGAGTCCTACTAAATTCTTAGTCATAAATTTAATAGTTAAACCATGAGAATCAGTGAAGGAGGCTCCTGTCATGTGATGGAGATATTGCCCTGGCAACCCTAAAGCTGTTTGTGCGACTGCAGTCAGGAGATACAAGCCCCCATTTCTCACCAGCTCTCCATTATTAGTATGGCCAATGCCAAAGGTCAGAATCAGGAGTCAATGCTCCTAAAGCATGAGCTTGGCTTAAGAAAATCATGAAAATATTAAAAAATACATTTTAGGCTCCTTTTCTTTGCCTCTTTTTTGGTCTCTGAGCCTTTGCTGCACCTTCATTTCACATTTCCTCCACTTTCATCCCAAACTGTGGGGGCTAGAAAGTTACTTGTTTTTACATATGAGCTGAGCCACTCACCTAATCACATGAACCCAGCTCCCGGGGCTTTAATGAAAATGTCTAATATCATGAATCAGAGAGGTAGCTGTGTTAGTCTGGAATTGCAGAAGTGACAAAGAGTCCTGTGGCACCTTAAAGATTAACTAAAGTATTAGAGCATAAGCTTTCATGGGCTAATGTGGATAAATGTAAAGTAATGCACATTGGAAAAAATAACCCCAAATATACATACAATATGATGGGGGCTAAATTAGCTACAACTAATCAGGAAAAAGATCTTGGAGTCATCGTGGATAATTCTCTGAAGACATCAATGCAGAGTGCAGCGGCAGTCAAAAAAGCAAATAGGATGTTAGGAATCATTAAAAAAGGGATAGAGAATAAGATGGAGAATATCTTATTGCCCTTATACAAATCCATGGTGCGCCCACATCTTGACTACTGTGTACAAACGTAGTCTCCTCATCTCAAAAAGGATATACTGGCATTAGAAAATGTTCAGTGAAGGGCAACTAAAATGATTATGGCATTGGAACCGGTCCCATATGAGGACAGATTAAAGAGGCTAGGACTTTTTAGCTTGGGAAAGAGGAGACTAAGGGGGGATATGATAGAGGTATATAAAATTATGAGTGGTGTGGAGAACGTGAATAAGGAAAAGTTATTTACTTGTTCCCATAATAGAAGAACTAGGGGCCACCCAATGAAATTAGTGGGCAGCAGGTTTAAAACAAATGCAGGGGTGGGCAAATGGCCCTGATCTCCCAGCGCGGCAAGCTGCGGGCTCCGTGCTTCTGGGCTGGAGCGCCTGGCCGAGTGCAGCAAGCCGCCAGCCCCTCCCCTACTTTTTCCCCTCCCCTGGAGCCATGCTGCTGTGCATGCAGCGCTCTGGGGGGCCAGGGCTGCACGCTCCCACGGGGCAGTGTCAGGCAGACACGCTGCCCGCTCACCCACAGCCATGCTGCAGTGCGCACAGCACTCTGTTGGGCAGGGTTGTATGCTCCCATGGAGCCACACTACCGTGCACGCAACATTCTGAGGAGCGAGGCTGCCCGCTCCAGCGGTGCAGCACATGAAACTAAGAGCCTCATGGTAAGGGGAACTGGGGGGTGGATAAGGGGTGGAGGCAGTCAGGGGACAGGGAGCAGGGTGGGTTGGACAGGGGGTGGGATCCTGGAGGGGGAGGGTGGCTAGAGGGGAGTGGGATCCTGGGGAGTGGTTAGAGGTGGGGGGTCTCTGGAGGGGGCATTCAGGGAGCAGGGGGAGTTGGATGGGGCATGGGAGTCCTGGGGTCTGTTGAGGGGCGAAGGGGTGGATAGGGGTCCGGGAAGTCAGGAGACATGGAGCAAGGAGGGTCCGGGGGGGGGGCAGTTAGGGTGGAGGGGGTCTCTGGAGGGGCTGGTCAGGTGACAAGGAGCGGGGGAGAGTTGAGTAAGTTGGGAGTTCTCGGGGGGGCTGACGGGGTCAGGGGTGTGGAGTGGGGTTGGGGCAGTCAAGGGACAGGGAGCACGGGGTGTTGGATGGGTCAGGAGTTCGGGGGGACTGTTGGGGCAGGGTGTGGAGAGGGGTCGGGGCAGGCAGGGAGCAAGGGGGATTGATGGATCGGGAGTTTTGGGGGTCCTGTCAGGGGACAGGGAGAGGTTGGATAGGCATGGGAGTCCCAGGGGGCTGTGTGGGAGCAGAGGTGTGGAGAAAGGTCGGGGCACTCAGGAGACAGGTAGGGGGTATGGTCCTAGGGGGGTAGTTAGGGTGGGGGGTCTCAGGAGTGGGTAGTTAGGGGACCTGGGGGAGGGATAGCTCAGTGATTTGAGCATTGGCTTGCTAAACTCAGGGTTGCAAACTCAATCCCTGAGGGGGCCATTTAGGGATATGGGGCAAAAACAGGGATTGGTCCTGCTTTGAGCAGGGGATTGGACTAGATGATCTCCTGAGGTCCCTTCCAACTCTGAGATTCCATGATAAGGAACAGGGAGGCTTAGATAGGGGGTGGAGTCCTGGGGGGCAGTTAGTGGCAGGGGTCCAGGGGGACAAGGAGTGGGGGGAGGGTTTGGGGTTTTGAGGGGCAGGATGTAGAGGGGAATGGATAGGGGTGGAGCAGGGCTAGAGTGGGGCTCCCTAGATGCACATCCTAATGAAATGTGCTGAATACACCTATGAGCAGGAGGGAGAGCATAGCAGACTCAGGGATATGCAGGATCTCCATTACTTGCTGCAGCAGCATATGGGGCCAAAAATCCTTTGACTGGCCAGGGGAGAATTCTCAGACATGCTAATGTATCTTAGCAAAATCATCTCAGATATGTCACAGTTCAGTGCTCCACTTTGGAATGCTGTTTGAGAACAGCATAGAACAGCATGTGGCGGTCAGCTTGAGAAAAACTTTAGAGAATTAAAACTGTTGCCACAGAAGCACCAACAATGGAATATTTTGAGATTACAAACGAGGTCTCAGATGCTGCTAACATTGTTTGGGGCTGTTCTTTTGCAAGGGGATTGCCCGCTGGCATGTGCTCCCAGAACTCCCACTAAAAGCACAGAAAAATGCTCAGAACAAAACTTGACAGAAGATTCATGCATATGTGTAGAAATCATCTAAGGGCAGAGACTCAGCATACAATGTTGGAAGCCATATTGCAGGGACCATTGTGCATAGCACTGCCCTGGGCTTCAGAGAACAGCCAGGAAATTGCCAACATGCTTATGCAATGTCTAGTGCAGCCTGGGAGGACCTTCTGAGGGCAGAACTGCTTCCAAGAACATCTATACCTAGTAAAAGTGAGGAGCTATGGGAAGATGCATTTGAAGCAAAATAGGCAAAAAAAAAATAGTTAAACTTTGACAAGCTCAAATGAAAAACATAAAATGATCCAAAAGCTTGAGAGGATCATAAAACTTTTCAAACAAAGAAAATGAAATTATTTTTTAGCCCAAACATGTGGCCACGCTCAACATATTGCAAAGGCTAATATAACAGGGTCTTTCAACTGCCTTTGGTGTCTGCTTTTACATATCTTGTGGCAATGAGTCCACAGACAATTATGTGTCCTTTCAATAAACTATCCACCTACCTATTCCAGATTTGTCCTGTACATTGAATAGTCATTGGCACTGTGTATAGTAAACATGCTTTGGAGGCATTTTGCATCCACTTTGTACTGGTGTCCATTATGACATATGGTACTGAGCAATGGAGAAACAAGGCTATTTATTGCTCTTTAACTGCCTTGAGATTTCTTTCATTTCAGAGAAACAGTGAACAGGAGCCCAATCACACTTCTGTAGACCTCTCCCACATAATCACTGACACATATGCTCTCCAATTTTCTTGTCTCTCTTCATCTTTTAGTCTTTGCTCAGATGTAAGGCTCCCTTCAGCTCCCATAACCTGTGTATCTTGCTTTCTTTCTGCTGGCAGATGGTATTGCAACTAGGGTGGGTATCAGGACTCCTGGCAGATAAAGTGAGACAGAATAGAGGTCAGGAGTTCTGGAGGATGGAGTAGGACAGGGTGGGAATGGGAATGCTGGGGGATGGATTTGTGGGGGAGGTCAGAGGTGATGGGGTATGGAGTGAGATGATGTGGGGGTGAAAGGTACTTGCAGATCAAGAGAGAGGGGAGGGGTAGGGGATGTTGGTGGGATGTGGGTGATGCTTGGTGGGTTCTGGTGGAGGTGGGGGTGGAGGGTGCTAGCAGATGGAGTGAGATGGGTGGGGGTGAGAAGAGCTGGTGGATGGAGTTGGATGGGTGGGGGTAGGAGGATGCTGGTAGATGGAGTGGGACTGGGGTGCTGGAGGATGGAATAGGATGAGGGTGGAGATGGAGGAGGTGCATGTATATTCCTCAGTATGTCTGGCCAACCCCCTCACCAGCATGTATGGGGACTGGGGCCCTTTGGGTGCCTACAGCACCTGAAATTTAGTCTTCTCTCATGCACTCCATGAGGGATGTGATGGGTGAAGCTTTTTAGAACTAGGGAAAGGTTGCCTTCACAAACTGTCAATCATCTAGAGATGATTCTAGAGATTTTCATCTCTGCAAAGGGTTCTGGGTAGGGAAGTCCTCTATAAACCCCCTGGCTCCGTCCCAGCTATAGAGTTGCAGAGCTGGTCAGGAACAGTTATCTGTAGGAAACTGGGCTTATCTGGGGGTGGGTGGGGAGCTGTAGACTGGTGACTGGGTCAATGTTATGAAGAAGTGTCCTTGGATGTTTTTTTTATTTACAATACTTACTGATACTGTGTTTTTGCTCACCCCCTTTGAACTGGGGACTACGTATTTGTTTGAATAATTGTGCCATGGGGGCTTTGGCTGCCACACATAGGAGCTGGCAGCTTTGTGGGGGGCAGGGGGGAGGAGCAGGCTCTCTAGACATGTCTCTTTTGTGCTAGCTCCCCTGCCATTTTCAGTCTGTCTCAGGTATTGGTTTGGACCTGAAAGCCCAAAGGAGTTGGGACTCTGTAACATTCCTCTGGTGTTATCCGGACCGATGATCTGCTAGGTTACTCCAATCCTTGACTCTGGGAACCAGGCTTACCCTGCTCCACTGTGAGAACCCCTACTCCTGGGCTGTTCACGCACAGCCCCTAGCCTGTAAGATGCTCCCAGCTATGTGAGTGAGCACTTTTGGCCAGCCGCTGCTTGGATTGTGCAACCAAATGACACTAGCCAATATCTCTGGTCCCAGATATAACCCTAGGAACCTCCACCTTGCAGTGTCCAGTTATGCTCACTGGATGCTGCAAGCTTATATGAGTTCATCAATTTAACAAAGAAGTGGATATGTACTGGGCTTGTTATCCCAAGGGGAGTCTCTAACACGCTTCAAACCAAATGCACTGCTTCAGGTAGAATAAACAAATTTATTAACTACAAAGATATATTTTAAGTGATTATAAGTGAAAGCACAACAAGTCAGATTTGCTCAAATGAAATAAAAGCAAAATGCATTCTAAGGTGATCTTAACACTTTTAGTGCCCCTACAAACATAGATGCTTCTTGCCCTTTGATCAGCTCTTCAGCCACTTGGTGGTGGTGTCTGTAGATGGAAGAGAGAGCGCATGGTAAATGTCTCTCCCTTTAATCACATTCTTTCTTCCCTCTTTACCCCTCCCACTTCAGAATCAGCTGAGCATTACCTCCTCTCAGTCCCAAACTGACCAAGGTAAGGAGGGTGACTCCTTCAGGAGTCCAACACATCCTTCGTTCCCATGAGGCTGGGCTTGTCCCATATATGCCCTGCTGAAGTGTGAACTGTCCCTCTGCTCCTAGAGCATTTTGCCTGGGCTTGTTTTAAGCCACAAGGACACATTTTCAGCCTCATAGAATATTAGGGTTGGAAGGGATGTTAGGATATCATCTAGTCTAACCCTCTGCTCAAAGCAGGACCCCTTCCCACTTAAATCATCCAACCAATTTTTGCCCCATATCCCTAAATGGCCCCCTCAAGGATTGAACTCACAACCCTGGGTTTAGTAGGCCAATGCTCAAACCACTGACCTAGCTCTCTCCCTGTGAAATTAACTCTATATATGAAATTACAACCTATAACATTACTATAACAACAATGCTCAGTGCATCATGAGCCTTCTGAAGACAGCTGACATGACAAACTTTGCACTGGATACTACACAATCATATTATAAGAATGAACATAGGGGTGCAGGGTGTTCCCCAAAGGACAGAGTGTCACAGACCCCATATCTGAGAGATGGCTGCCTCCCACGCCAGCCTGCCACTGCTGCTATCGGCTGAGGTGCTTGATCCCAAGCCCTGCTGGTATAAGGGAAAGGCTGTGAGCAGCTTGCTCTCCACTAGGGCCCTGTGTACTTGCATTTTGCTTCCCATTGGTCTTCAGGGCCCTGTGCCAGGCCCCTCCTCTTCTCTGGGCTGTAGTAACTGGTGAGCAGAAGGAGGCTGGGCAATCACTCATGGCTCTGGGGCAGGAGGATCAGCAAATGATGGTGGAGTTGTCAAGGAGGCCAGCAGCTCATTGGGGCAGATTGTAGTGCAGGAGCGCTGTGCCTGCAGGAAGGAATCTACTGGCAAAGCACGAGCAGTGTCAAGCATCATAGGGGCAATCAGTGAAAGGAAGGGCCATGGAGAAACTGCAGCAGGGCAGGGAGAGGGTAAACAGGTCACCTCACTGGCATGGCCTGCAGACCAGGGCCACTAACCAAACATGACTGCCCCAGACAATGTAGGGGTGCAGTTACCAGTCCTGCTCTGTGCCATGGCTTTCCCTTTGCTCTCTCCACAATGCCCCTAATGGCATGTTTTCTATCAAAGAGCTGGCCATGCTACCTATTTCTCCAGACTTTTGCCTGATCCTGTGCCTGTTTCTGATCTCCAGAACCCCATCTCCATGGGGTCTCACTGGGGTAGGGCCTTTTGCTTACCCATTACCCTGGAGCTGCCCTGCAGAGCAGAATATGAGCCATTGGGAGAGACCGAAGATGAACCAGGGGATCAGCTATCACTTCCTGTCCCATGGGATGTCCCTGCTCTCGCTGCCCCTACCCCTTCAGCCCAGTTTTCCTGGAACTGTTGTATTAATTTCAATGGAATAAATGGGCCTCAAAAGTCAAAAGGTGTTAACCTGACCTTGCACTCTCCAACATTACACAGGGTTACACAACATTCAGGGTTTGGTATCCAGATACCACAGCCTGCCTTGTACCATGTCAATCAACCCATTAAACAGCCTGTTAACCTTCTATTGAAGATACAGAAAAGGAATAAAAACAATGTGATGTTGCACCCCATAATGTTTTATGGGAATATGCTTATGAATGTATATATGACATAACTGGAATATTTTTATGCTACATATACCATGTAACATATCTCTGTAAAGGTTATGGTCTACTGAATATATTCATCCTATTTGTATGCATGTGTCATTTTTGTATTTGAAGTTATGAATGTTGGCTATGTATTTGTTTATTTTTAAGTAGCCTCAGTGGAGCAGTTGGTCAGCTTCCTGAGAAAAAATTATTCTCAGTAAGTGCCCAGTCAAGATCCACTTGAGACATCAATCCACATCTGAGCTTTCCCAGGAATGTGGCATGGCCTGGCTGGTAAGGAACTCAGTCATGCATGGACATTTGACTTACCCATGTGACTCCAAAAACTCCATCTTGGAGCTGAATTCTGGATAGGAAAGAGGAGGGGGTATCCACACACAAGGGAAAGTCTATTTAAGCCCCTCGGAGACCCCTCCATTTTGTCTTCAGCTGGCTCAAGAGATAGCCTGGAACAAAGGACAGTAACCACAGGGATGGGAGTGATTGCTGGACCCAGACTAGAAGCAGGCTACTCTGTAAAAGAAGCTTGCTGGACATCTCTGAGGGTGAGATGTCATCTGTAATCACTTTCTTATGGCATAGACTTGCATGTTTTATTTTATTTTGTTTGGTAATTTATTTTGTTCTATCTGTTACTACTTGGAGCCACTTAAATCCTTTTTGTATTTAATAAAATCACTTTTTCCTTAATTAACCCAGAGTATGTATTAATACCTGGGGGTACAGCTGTGCATATCTTTCTATCAGTGTTGTAGAGGGTGAACAATTTATGAGTTTATCCTGTATAAGGTTTATACAGGGTAAAACAGATTTATTTGGGGTTTGGACCCCATTGGGAGCTGGGCATATGAGTGTTAGAGACAGGCATCTCTAACACTCAGAGATGTTAAGCTGTCCTCAGTTAAGGCTGCAGCTGTTGGGAGATGTGGTTCAGACCTGGGGCTTTGTTTGCAACAGGCAAGCATGTCCTGCTCAAACTAGGCAGGGCACTGAAGTCCTAAGCTGACAGGGAAAACAGACTCAGAGGTAGTCAAAGCACATCAGGCGGCAGTCTCAAAGGGTTTCTGTGATCCAACCCGTCACAAACAGTTCAAGCATCTGAAACCTAAAAAATATTAAGTCAGGCTGTCAGTGTAACCACATCCCTGTTCCCTTCCCTTCAGCTGGGGAGAGCTTTTAGAAGGAAAAACTCTCTTGTTTGACAGGTTTCAGAATGGTAGCTGTGTTAGTCTGTATCAGCAAAAACAATGAGGAGTCCTTGTGGCACTTTAGAGCCTGACTAATTTAGTTGGGCATACACTTTCATGGGCTAAAACCCACTTCATCAGATCAAGGAGTCCTCTTGTTTGACAGTCTCTTAGATGGTACCAGAGATGGTAATGACTGGCCTTTTGGGGAGGAAAGAGGAAGTTAGATAGGCTGGGCTGGAGCTGTCATTATTGCTGAAGTCCAATTCCATTTCCTGAGAAGACAAAACAAGTCAAATGCAAACAAAATGGAGAGAGACAAGAACTGCAAAGAGAGAAAATGCAGCATCTGGCTCTGGTGTAGGAGCAGCAGTGGTCTATATGCTATATATAACGTTACTCAAAAGGTCTGTTACAGCCCACCGCCCTGTGTCTCTTCTTCTTCTTTGAATACCTGTGAAGTGGCTTTTCCCCTCCCACTCTCTCCTGGAATGCTTGTGGGATGAATGGGCTGCTTAAACAGCTGGAAGATCAGAAAAGCTCCAACATAGACAAGATGTCTGGAACACTGATTAGGCAGTGTTCACACACCCAATGCATGGACACTGCCCCAGGTGGGGTGTGACCAACCAGATGTGGACAAGTCATCTCTAGTCGCAGGCCATGAAGAGCAGGTCCTTAAAAGGGGAAAGGGCCATGTGCTCAGGAGTGCACTCACAAGCTTGTGCCTCCCATGAAGGCCTTTTGCCCGGACTGCCTGGCCAGTGGTTCTCTGCGTTGCATTCCATTGTGCCTCCAGGAGATTTACCTTCATCACACCATCCATTGCTGCGCTGTCGGACACTTACCTTGAATAATCCTGACATCTCCAGTGCTGTGCCTGTCCTGAGAGTGTGAGTATGCAAGTGTGACCCCTCACCTTCTTTTGAACTGAGCTATCAGTATAATAAATGTGCTGCTTTCTGTCAAACTCTGGTGAGTCACTAGTCCTCCCTAAGCTTACCCAATTTGGGTAACAGTGTCAACTTTCACTTTTCACTGTGGGATAAACACAAGCCCAGCACACATTCTCATCAGCCACTCTGAGACCTGGCAAATTTGGACCAGCATGGAGATGTTTAGGGCATCACTTTGAGCTGACTCTCTGGTCATACAGGCTCACAGTAGAGTAGCAAAATATGTCTTGGCCAGCTCAGCCTGGCTCTTATTAGACAGAAGGAAAAGGAGAGAGAGAGGACAGAGAAGAAATAAGGTAGGGAAGGAAATTGAAACATTTTGGGCTGGTGGAATACAAAGTCTCACATCCCTAGCGGTGTTTGGGATACAGTCGGAGCTGGTGGAGGTGGTGATGCCACTTGGGTCCCTTTCTCTGGCCCGGTCTGGTTAAGATAGCTCTCAGGATGGGTCCCAGGAGACAGCGGGGATGGCAGCCAAGATGGAGCTCAGTCCTCCCCCTTCTTTCAATCATCCAGTGTAGCAGCAGCCTGCATATATTTGTCCATATTTCCCCCCACAAAGTTTCTTTAAGGACCCTGAAACGGAATGGTGGGTAGAATAGATCATCCCCATGGTTACTTTTCCACCAATTAGGCCTAGTTTCCGGCACACCAATTTTGGTTTATTGATTTTTGGGCTCACATGAGGCAAGATCCTAGCATAGTTCTTGAGTTATGTCAGAGGGCTGTTTTGCTTAGACTAAGTCAGTATTTCTGTCTTGCTTTTGCACCTTTTTCCATCAACATTTGTTATCAGCTACTGTAACATTTTATATTTTCACTCTCTTTTCACAGTTGAGCTCACAATTAGGGTAATTTTATAGGCCCAGTTCATAGAAGATCACAGAAGATTAGAGTTGGAAGAGACCTCAGGAGGCCATCGACTTCAAAGCAAGACCAGCCCCAACTAAATCATTCCAGACAGGGCTTTTTCAAGCCAGGCCTTAAAAACCCCTATGGATGGAGATTCCACCATGTCCCTAAGTAATCCATTCCAGTGCTTCACTACCTAGCGAAATAGTTTTTCCTAAATCCAACCTAGACCTTCCCCACTGCAACTAGAGACCGCTGCTCCTTGTTCTGACATTTTCCATCATTACAAACATCCTAGATCCATCCTCTTTGGAACCTCCTTTCAGATAGTTGAAGGCTGATATGAAATCCCCCCTCATTCTTCTCTTGTGCAGACAAAATAAGCCGAGCTCCCTCAGCCTCTCCTCATAAATCCTTTTCCCCCGCCCACTAATAATTTTCATTGCTCTCTGCTGGACTCTCTCCAATTTGTCCACATTCTGTCTGTAGAGGGGGCCCCAGAACTGGATGCAATACTTCAGATGTGGCCTCACCAGTGCTGAATAGAGGGGAATAATAACTTCCCTTGATCTGCTGGCAATGCCCCTACTAATGCAGATCAATATGCCATTAGCCTTCTTGGTAACCAGGGGACACTGTTGACTCATATCCAGTGTCTCACCCACTGTCATTCCCAGGTCCTTTTCTGCAGAACTGCCGCTTAGCCAGTCGGTCCCCAGCTTGTAGCGGTGCATGGAATTCTTCCGTCCTAAATGCAGGACTCTGCACTTGTCCTTGTCGAATCTCAGATTTATTTTAGCCCAATCCTCCAATTTGTTTAGGTCACTCTGGATCATATCCCTATCCTCCAGTGCATCTACCACTCCCCTCAGCTTAGTGTCATCCGTGAACTTGATGAGGGTGCAATCAACCCCATCATACAGATCATAAATGAAGATGTTGAACAAAACTGGCCCCAGGACAGACCCCTAGGCGCTCTGCTTGGAACCAGCTGTGAACTAGACAGACATTGAGCCATTGATCACTACCAGCTTTTTGATTTAGCCAGCTTTCTATCCACCTTATAGTCCATTTATACAATCCATACCTTTTTAACTTGCTGGGAAGAATACAGTGGGAGACTGTATCAAAAGCTTTGCTAAAGTCAAGATATATTATGTCCGCCACTTTCCCCTGTATCCACAGAGACAATTTTCTCATCATAGAAGGCAATCAGGTTAGTCAGGCATGAGTTGGCCTTGGTGAATCCATACTGACTGTTCCTGATCACCTTCCTCTCCTCCAGGTGCTTCAAAATGGATTCTTTGAGGACCTGCTTCATGATTTTTCCAGGGGCTAAGATGAGGCTGACCCTGGATTCTCCTTCTTCCCTTTTTAAAAATTATTACAACAGTTCCACAATCTACCAGATCCTGGCTCCTCTCTCACCTCTGGCCAAAAGCATCTGTTACGCCTGGTCTTGAACCTTCATTATCCCAAAACACTGGGCCTCAGATACTGCCAATCTCTTTCTACTTCCCAATAGCCTGGGGTCATCTCCACAACCACAAAGACTCCCTAGTGCTGGCTGCCTCAATCTCTCTAGCACAAGTTCCTTCATAGACTCATAGACTTTCAGGTCAGAAAGGACCATTATGATCATCTAGTTTGACCTCCTGCATAAAGCAGGCCACAGAATTTTACCCACCCATTCCTGCAATATACCTCTCACCTATATCTGAGCTATTGAAGTCCTCAGATCTTGGTTAAAGGACTTCAAAGTGCAGAGAACCCTCCAGCAAGTGACCCATGCCCCCTGCTGCAGAGGAAGGCAAAAAATTCCTTCCCCACCCCAAATACAGCGATCAGCTGAACCCTGAGCACGTGGGCAAGACTCACCAGCCAGACACCCTGGAAAGAATTCTCTGTAGTATCTTAGATCCCATCCTCTCCAACTTTCCATCATATACCATCAGGCCCCTCTATTACCATAGTCAAAGATCAATTGCCAAAATTATGTTTTCCCATCTCCTCCATAAACTTATCAAGGTTCGTCTTGAAGCCAGATAGGTCTTTTGCCCCCACTGCTTCCCTTGGAAGGCTGTTCCAGAATTTCACTCCTCTGATGGTTAGAAACCTTCGTCTAATTTCGAGTCTAAATTTCCTGTTGACCAGTTTATATCCATTTGTTCTTGTGGCCACATTAGAACTGAATTTAAATAATTCCTCTCCCTCCATGGTATTTATCCCTCTAATATATTTATAGAAAGTTATATCTCCCCTCAGCCTTCTTTTGGATAGGCTATACAAGCCCAGCTCCCTGAGTCTCCGCTCATAAGACAAGTTTTCCATTCCTTGGATCATCCTAGTAGCCCTTCTCTGCACCTGTTCTAGTTTGAATTCATCCTTCTTAAACATGGGAGACCAGAACTGCACACACTATTCCAGATGCGGTCTCACCAGTGCCTTATATAAGGGTAATAATACCACCTTATCTCTACTAGAAATACCTCGCCTAATGCAACCCAAGACCGCATTAGCTTTTTTCACAGCCATATCACATTGGCGGCTCATAGTCATCTTGTGATCAACTAATACTCCAAGGTCCTTCTCCTTCTCTGTTACTTCCAATTGATGCGTCCCCAGTTTATAACTAAAATTATTGTTATTAATCCCTAAGTGCATGAGCTTATACTTCTTACTATTAAATTTCATCCTATTCCGGTTACTCCAGTTTACAAGGTCATCCAGGTCTTCCTGTATGATATCCCGGTCCTTCTCTGAATTGGCAATACCTCCCAACTTTGTGTCATCTGCAAACTTTATAAACACATTCCCATTTTTTGTGACTAGGTCAGTAATAAAAAGATTAAATAATATTGGTCCCAAAACCGATCCCTGAGAAACTCCACTGGTAACCTCTCTCCAGCTTGACGCTTCGCCCTTCAGTATGACTCTCTATTGTCTCCCCTTTAACCAGTTCCTTATCCACCTTTCAATTTTCATATTGATCCCCATCTTTTCCAGTTTAACTAATAATTCCCTATGTGGCACCGTATCAAATGCCTTACTAAAGTCAAGGTAAATTAGATCCACTGCATTTCCTTTATCTAAAAAATCTTTTACTTTTGCAAAGAAGGAGATCAGGTTGGTTTGGCACGATCTACCTTTTGTAAAACCATGTTGTATTTTGTCCCATTTGCCATTGATCTCAATGCCCTTAACTACTTTCTCCTTCAATTTTTTTTTTCCAAGACCTTGCATACTACAGATGTCAAACTAACAGGCCTGTAGTTACCTGGATCACTTTCTTCTCCTTTCTTAAAAATAGGAACTATATTAGCAATTCTCCAGTCATATGGTACAACCCCTGAATTTAAAGATTCATTAAAAATTCTTGCTAAAGGGCTTGCAATTTCATGTGCCAGTTCCTTTAATATTCTTGGATGAAGATTATGTTGGCCCCCCAATTTAGTCCCATTAAGCTGTTCGAGTTTGGTTTTTACCTCAGATATGGTAATATCTACCTCCATATTCTCATTTCTGTTTGCCATGCTACCTTTATCCCTAAGATTTTCATTAGCCTCATTAAAGATGGAGGCAAAGCGTTTGTTTAGATATTGGGCCATGCCTGAATTATCTTTAATTTCCACTCCATCCTCAGTTTTTAGAGGACCTACTTCTTCTCTCTTTGTTTTCTTCTCATTTATATTACTATAGAACCATTCACTATTGGTTTTAATTCCCTTTGCAAGGTCCAATTCTACTTGACTTTTAGCCTCTGTGACGGAGTCAGACCAGAAGGATATAGGAGAGTGCTGGAAGGCAG